>JAJMKX010000258.1:30424-88462 GCA_030569435.1 Metschnikowia koreensis | reverse complement strand
ATTAAATTTGATTAAAAAATATAATAAAAAGCAGAAATGACGAAAAGATATGTTTTATCCAGAACACAGCAAATAGTTATCCAAAGGTTGCAATACTTAAGCACTTCGCTTATCTGCACACCGCCTCCGCATTTCACGTCACCACCAAAAACACCATCGCGACTTTTGAAGACTCGCACGCTTCATATATTTATTACTTAAAAAGACCCTTGAAAAAAGCACCTGGGCATTTGAAATTGATCTTCCCTCTCCTCTATCTGTTCTATATTCTTCTTTTACTCATTCATATTACTGCAAATATCATGTCGCTCACTGAAGGCACAAACCTGTACATCCCCAAATATATTCTGGAGGTGCCATGGTACTATAAATCCGGGTCCAATAATGAATCCGCAGCGTCAAAAGACGCGCTAGCGCATCACCGGAAAGCCCCTGGCCAGGATCCTATCGACCATAGTGAAGCACAGGCAGGTACAGGGATTTCGGACGAAGTGCAGGTGGTGGATGGTGCCAAAACACGCACAGCAGTAGATTACGACGCAAAGCGTGACCGCTGGCATGGTCATTCGGCGGCTGAGTGGGACGAGATTTTAGAATCGTGGGCGAAGGTGAAAAAAATGCCAAATTTGGTGGCTAATGACGACTCTGACGATACAGATTACGAGCTAGAATTAGAGGAGCTAGGCCTTCGGCGGCAAGATTTGCGCCTGGGCCATATCGAGGATCCAATGGAAAAAAGTATACGTGACCGCCGAGATGTACCGGCGTATATCCGGGCGATAAATGGTAATGAAGGAGGAAAAATCCGGTTAGGGCAGGACTCGACGGCAGCGCTTGTAAGTGACGCATCAGATTTCGTGAAAAAAACTGAAGAAAGCGCTGACGTGGCCGGATTTAAACAGATGCAGAAATTTGCGTGGGAGCAAAACCAGGTTTACGAGGCAGATCGTCAAAAAGCACAATACGAGGCGCAGGTGGCTAGTTTACGTAATCCAAACGTGCCTGTAGAGGAGAAAGCGGCCGCGGATTTGGACGCCAGTATGGAGGCCAGTCCGACATTAATGATGATGAAAGCACGCCAGAAAGAAAATGAACGGAAAAAAGCAGGGGAGGCGAAAAGGCGCAAGCTTATGGAAATGTATGGGTCATAACAACCTTGACACGCGAGTTTTCGTTTCAAGAGTTAACAAAGTAGCAGTTGGGGATATTGTGGGCTATGAGTTTTCGGTCTTGAGTAAGTTGCTGGACATGTGGAATTCTATAACGTAATGGAGATTATTTTGAATCTTGAAACACTGCTGTTTTCTCAAAGCTATGTCCCGGAAAAAGAACCATCAGTGAAGGAATCAGCCCTTAAGAAATCTAATATATTTCAAATGCTTTTAAATCGGCTAACATACTCCCAAAAAATTGCAAGACACTGAAATTACCGATTAATAATTTGAGGCCATAGTTAGCAACGGAGTTTCTTGTTCCTAATGAATTGAAATGCATCTTTCTTCTTGTTGGAAACTCACAGTAGTGGTCAACAAGAAGGTTGCGCATTTTCAAGGAGTTTTGTGAGTAATGGAGAGGCATAAGTTTTTGATATAATAACCACCTATTGTGATAGCCATTGATTCAAAATCACATACTGTTCGTTTCAAATTACAGCGTTGCGATCGGGATTAGAATCTTCTTCTCACTAGATAATATTGCTTCTTCTCAACAGGCCTCAAAATTCTGTAAATTTGCCTATACTTTCTGTAGCATAGTATGAAAAAAGATAGTTTGTGGAATTACACTAAGTCAGTCTAAATCAATTAGACGTGCAATTGCCTTATCCAAGCTTCTTTTTGAAATCTGAAAGTCAACGCTTTCTTTTTTTCAGAAACAGTTCAGCGGAAAAAAATTGAAGGAGACGAAGATTTACCATTAGTTGTATTAGCTCCAATGGTTCCATTCAAGGAGACGGGTTTGGAAGAAAACATTTAAGACAATTGCGATAGGGACATTTGTGACTTTTGCAAAAACAACACGAGTTCTTCATTCTTGGTTTGGATGGCCGGTGTGAAAACCAAAATAATAGTAGCACTCTTTAATTGATAAAGTTTTGTTTATCATTTGATGCATCAAAAAAGATTATAACAATGACCCAAGAAGTATTCACCTTTTTCAGTGTATTGAGAGCATTGAACATCTCGGATTAATTAACTCAACCTTGGGTCATGTCGTTAAAAAACATGCATTCAATAATCTTATTGAGTTTGGGTTCGCTTTGGATAAAATATCCAATGATTACGGTGAGCAGAGTATTACTTGATTTAGAGATATGAGCGAGGTTCAGAAAACACAAGCACTCCGAAAAAAAAAAAAAAAAAACTTGTAAAGATAAATCACCGCCTGAATGATTTGTAATTGCTCAAGTTCTATTGGTTCAACGCTTACACTCCTAAATCTTGGCATAAATAAAGATATCATCGGAAAAATAAGGAGATCTCCGGTTTAGGGACCACAAGCCCGACGCAGGCCTGCCGCATTTTTTCTTAGGAAAGTGGGGGAGATTTTTGCCGTTTGCCTGCCAAGAAAAGCTATCATGAATGCCTTGACGAAATCGTTGAAGAGAATCATATCTGATGGTCTTCAAAACTCGGAGCTTGAAATTTCAGTTGGTGATATCGGGATAAGAATTTCGGTTTTCACGGAGAGAGTCCTTAAATAAACAAAAAATAAATAAAAAACTTATCGTAACGCACAAGTAAACGACACACTTTATCAATTCTTAGTGGAGCCACTCGAAAAGCAGTGTATGCACACTTCCCGATGTGCAGGCTTTTCCCCAGCCTACATGCGCCAAGGATATTCCCTAGCCGACGTGACTCTTGCCAACTCTTAATCTCTTTAAAAAATTGTTTCTTGGGTAAGAAATCTTATGATCTTTAAAAAGGCCATTAGTCAAGCTTAGCCTGTGGTATGGGATGTCTTTAAAATATCAATAAACCGAAGAATATTCACATCCCATTCAGTTCTCTTACAACTAGTCTTTACCAGAACTTGTCGCCGGCAATAATACGGCATAAAACCCACATACGTGTTTGGTGGTGCACAGAAGACGCAATTCGAGTACAAATTATCCACGAATTTTGCGAAATGCAAGCACCATTGATCCAATGCATCGGCTGGCTGCATGTGTCGGCCACGGCAAATTTATCTCTAAAACTATATTATTCTTGAATAAATGCACCAGAGAGTAACAATCTGGTATTTGTGAATTTTCCGACCCATAAAATCAGGAAAGAACTGACTGCTTTCATTGTCTTTTTAAGCGAGAATGGGATACAAGAACTGGAAATACTTTCTTTGAAAATCGGGTTCAAGATATCAATCTACAAAATCTTAACTTGTCATTTTTGGTTGCCTTCAAGAATCTTTAGGATTCTAAGTTGGGAATCTAAATGCGCTCATGTGCATATCTGACCTGCATCTTTTTGTTTGTTTTCGTGAAAGCATTTCTTGGAAGTAAAACGGCGTATCGCGTATCCTTGTGGAAAAACTTCAAAGAAAAAAAAGAAAAAAAAAAGAAAAAAAAGAGGAAACTATTTACTCCTGCACAACACATGTACTTGCCGAGTTAAGCCATGAAACGCCTTGATTTCATGCACTTTTCCTAAAACAATTCTCAAGGTTGCTTTGATCTCGCCCTTAGTGCTTTATCTAAGAAACGAGAGTTCCCATTCAAATGTAACCCGATGAGATAATCTCCGGTGAGTTTGCATAAAAATGTAACCCTGTAGAACTTTTTAAATCTGCGCATCTCGCATGAAAAGATAGTTTTTATCTTCTGGATCCTTCGAAATTTTCTGAACTTTCGGAAACATCTTTCTTTTCTTCATTTTTACTCTTGAAGGATAGGCTCTGAAATTGGGAACTAAGTCGCTTTAAATTTTATTTTGGGGCCAGTCAGGTAGTTTGAAAGCACTGAAAAACTTTAGAAGCTTATATTCAGACAATTAAGAGGTGCAAGTAAAGGAAAACAGCGCTTCCCTCTTCATTGATACTAAAGATCACCTTCTTTGAACGACGCTAGAGATATTGACGCTTCTGAAAGGAAATAAAGAAAAACACAAAAACTCTAGTCTCCAAAGAAGGAAGAAAATGCAATCAAAGAACTATACACTTTGGGAGGAAAAACACAAACAGGTCGAACTGAATAGGTTTGAAGCCGTACAACAACCAGTTTGTATCTCCACTGATTTGGATCTTTTTAGAAACAACCCACAAGAGTCCATTATCCAGGAAGATATTTCATCGGATGTGGATGCGTTTTACGCTTCTTTGAATAAGTCAAATCACAGTTTATCTGGGAATGATTTTCGTTCGCTTTTCTTGCCTTCTCAAACATATGATCTTCTTGGGTCTAAGGAAATAAGTTTAGCTGGAAATTTGGGAATGACTTTACCACCATATGAACACATGCAAACTGAGGCCCAATACTTGAGATTCCCTGATTTTGGTAATCCGATATGCTACAACGAATCAAGTCAATTCTACCACAATACCAAGGAATCTAGCTTTCAGTCACCCAATTTTTGCCTCAAATTGAAAAGTCAAAAGATCTCTGGTAAACATCTCACTACGAAATATGTTTTACCCTCATCTGAAGAAAATGAGAGAAAGACCCACTCCCTGAAAACCATAGTGGATGATAATTCCGATAATAGTGTTCACGAATTTTGTTTGCGTCTCATCCCACTGATTAATAAAGTCACTCCTCAGAATTATGGGGAATTCTTAGTGGGGGTTTTACGTGATTTTCTGAGAGATATTCCTTTGGATACTTTTTACAAGTTGCTTTATAGTCCAGATCAAACTTTGAATGATTTAAAAGAAAACCAAGTTTTACCCCAAGAAGCTCAGAAAGGCATTCAAATTTGCTCTTTTATCATCAATACTTTCAGATTACCAAAAGAGGGCACTTGTTTGAAAGCAGTCGATTCCATCAATTACCCACAACTCTCTTCGGTGAACTTTGAGGAATTGCTTCGAACCCTCTTTGCAATAAAAGTGCTTTTTGACTTGATTGAAGAAGTTGAAAACGAAGATCCGGATCTTCATACTATTCCTCGAACGTCTATTTACAATGGATACTACGAAATTTGCCACAAGTTGGCCACTTCCAGCAAAAGTGAAACACCTGAGTTGAATTTCCATCGATTTCTAGTGATTGGTAAAGCCCAGTTCGGTCGAATTACTAATTTGACTTATCCAAAATTGAAATTGCGTCGTCTAGGAAGGAGGGGACAGTCTCGGCCTCACTATTTAGGACTAGCATGGAATAAGGCTATTGTTGATAACCAAATGACTCAGAAACTCGAACTAATGCTTCTCAAACCAGCCATCCGTTCCAGGAAAATGATTACACAAGACCACAATAATCAAGTTGAAGATAAGGCCACATTATACACACCCAGGAGTTCTCAAAATCCTTTTGTGGGATTATCTTCTCGCTTTCCTGGGTCAAAATATAGTTTTGTGAGTATATCCAGCAAGTTTCCTGTCCAAAAATGCCTGCCGATACCAACAAACTATATTGGTGGAAAGTTGCCACAGCATTCTGGATGGTTCAAAAATGCTTTATACAAATCTCAAAGGTTTTTGAAGAATTACAGTATCGATATGAGGCCTGTTATTCAAAGATTTCATCGCCAAGTTTTCTCAAGCAGAGATCTGAGGGTTTTTGTTGCTGACTTCATAACACAGATGAGGATTTTAGTTGAAGCAAGTTCGGAAAAAGAAGGATACTTGCATTTATACCTCATCTATTTGATTCAGATTTTCCCTATCGTGCTTACTTCTGATGACGAAGTGACACTAGAAAGTAAAAACCGGATTCGAAATCGTCTTAATTTGTTTGTAACGCAAATCAATGATGAGGTCTCTAATTTCCCGAAACAGGAACTAAATCACTTGCTCAACTTTTTGAATATAATCAAAAAGATGATTCGTATTAGTGAATTGTCGCAGGCGCAAATAAAAACCGACTTGACTAATAACATCACCCAGGAGATCACCAAATCTTTTTATGATCCAGTATCTATACAGCTGGGCTCTTGTATGAGGTCAATCATCGAAGCAATTACCATTAGAGCTATCATTATGGCCTCCAAGGCTTTCAATTGTACGATTGTGGCTCCGCCTGAATTTGGGCAAGATAATTCCAACTTTATTGTTAAGGTATCAAGCATTTTTGCCGACTTCTCATGCATGGCTGCTAAAGGTTTACTTGAAATCCGAAAATCTGCCGTTTTGCACCACACTAGTCTTGCTACTGACAGTTTTCCATTCAAAATCTTCGAAACTCTTTTAGATCTTTTTCACGAAAGTTTTCTTTTGAATCCCGATATTCAGAAATTGCCAATTTCTATCATCAATTTCGCCATTTTCCAAATCCACAAGGAAACACATAGCATGAGTTTCAATGCTTTCAGAAATCGAGAGCATGAAATTTCAAAACAAACTTTTAAGGCCTGGTGGATACACACAGCTCTTGCAGAGGAATATCTCCAGATACTTGGTGAAATTTTGGCTTTGGGTGAGAGTTTGTAGGGAGCCTGATTTGGTGATTTTCTTTCAAAGCAAAAACTCTTCTAGTAAGAATGACTGTTTCTACCAATGAGGCAACAAAATCTTTGAGTGAAAAAATGCCCATGTTTATAATATGTCAGCGCAAAATTCTAATCTTTTTGTGTATTCAGTTTTGTAATGAGATTTTAAAGAAATAAAAATAAATGATAATATGCATGATAGAAATTTATTTTGACTTAGATTACTTTGATCAAACAATCCCTATTTAAATCAAGTACCATTCTTCAAACTCCTAAAATTAGGAGCTAGACCCAAAATCACACTAGAGTAGATTTGGGATAATGCCCTAAGAGAAAAGCAACTTAGAAAAGCAACTTTACACTTTTTTTTTTCAATATAATATAGGACTAGAACTGAAGAGGTATTGAGTCAAATAAAAAGACTCAAATACAAGAAAATGGTGGTTTCTGTTTGTGTTCAATTTGCAAACATAAATACTCTAAGTCCTTTCCTTGATACGTCTAAGCATTTCGAGTCCTTTAACTAGTTCTGCCTCTGCGGTAGCCCAGTCTTCATAATTCAATGCTGAGATGGCAAATTTCGCGTGCTTTTGGATCTTTCCAATTTGCTCAGTAGTGTCGACGATAGATTCAAGCGACTCCTTTGTCACGTGAGTAACTGTAGAAGAGGGTGTTCTCTGAGGAGTTGGCTTAGCAGGTGGCTCTGGATTTATTTCTTTTTCTGGCGAGAACACCTGGATGGACGATTTTTTATTGACTTGCGAAAGATCATCATCTGGAAGAAATTTGGGTGCTCCTGGCAAATTGAAAGCGCTTGATTCGGGATCAGATTCTGCGCCTGGATCAAATCTGGGTGCACCAGGAAGTGTGAATGACGAATCTGTCGCTGGCTCAGTGTCAGATTTCCACTCACTTTCTTTCTTTGCCTCAAATTCAGCATCAATTAGCGGGTTAAATCTTGGTGCTGGAGGAAGAGGAAATACAGAAACGTCTTCTGACTTTGCTTCCTGAGAATCTGGATCATGGGCTTCTGAAATTTCTTTTTCTGCTTCATCTTTTTCATCTTGAGATTCAGGGTTTGGGGTATCCAAAGCAGCCAATTCCTGTTCTTCGCCTTTAATCGGCACTTCATCTTTGAGAAGCCTGCTCAATTGGTATTTCAAGATTTTGAGCTTGTCTTTCGTAAATGCCACAAATTCCTGCTCTGTTTTCGCTTGGCCTCCAGTTGTTTTGGCATAATCTAGCGGCTCTGTGCCTTCCTCGTTAGAAAAAAGCGGGAAAAGTGACCAGAAATTGATCGTGGCACGCAATTTCTGGGCCAATTGTGGTTTTTTCAGCCCATCATAAGAGTCTAAATCCTCAAGGCATCCGTGAAATAACTTGAATGTAAAAACAAATACAAATTCAAGCGAAAGTTGTCTACTGGAAAGCACGTGACGTACAGATTCATCATCTGCGGCAGTTTTGCTCTGTTCAGTATCATCCAAAAGAGCAATTGTGAACTCCTCAACGTCTTTCCCCTTTTGGTGAAGCTTGTGTGTCAAAATATGTTCGAGTACGTACAATTTGCAGTAGTAACTAACCACTGGATTCACTTCAAAGAGCTCCACCAGTCTTGCGATAAATGGACCCACCAGACGGTTTGTTTTCAACAGTTCAGGTACGGAACTAAGGGTGATCATGGATATCAGTGTAAATTATTAAAAGGATATAGTTGAAATTGTAGTGGAAAAAGTGCAATTTGTCAAATTTTTTTGTAGAAAGAATCGGATATTAAACGTATTTTTTTGAGGTCTCAGTCAGGTTGAGATTGAGGTTGTGGCGTTGTGCATGTCAGTGCGATAACGGTGACAGTTTTGGGAAGTTTCCGGATTTGATCAGTATTACAATGATTCGATAAAATTAGAAAAAAAAAAAAAGAAAGATCAAACTCAATTTTGAAGATCAAATTATCAAAAGGCGTTTTTTTTTTTTTTTTTTTTTTTTTTTGATGATCACATATTAGTTTGGCTTGCATTGGTTCTAATCAAAGTGTTTCTATCCTAGTGTCTTATCTGGCCGCAAGTGATCAACGCGAGCACAGGAGCCCTATGAGTGATATCATAATCCTATAGTTCTGGGCATTCGAACTAGGAAAACAAAAATCAGAAGCTTACTTTTCTAAATTAATAGTATTACTTATTTCTTTTCTATGGAGATACGTCCACTTCAAATATACGGTGGCAGGAGATAGTCATGGCAAGATCAGTAGCTCGCAGTAGCAAGGATATTGGAGCAAAAACAGAACACGTGACTAGGTCAATCAAGTTCCGATTTTTATGTCATAATCTGCCAGAAGTTTAAATAAGATAGTGAAAAATTACAATATCTTAATCCTGGAAATCGCTTAATTGCTTTATTTATTCTTGCTTTCTCCTCGTTGAAGGAGGATGATCACAGGAATGCTTCTGTGTCAGATTCTACAGTCACAACCATCGACATTCGTTTCTCATATCATGAACATTTAACATAACAACCTTTCATTTTCTGCAACTTCCCAGGCCTCTGCATCCTATATACAATTTCTCTATAGACCTCAACTGCCAGTTTGTTTAGTGTAAATCAGGCATGCGAAGAATCTCGCCTTCGTTATTCGCAGTATCCTTCTGCAACAAGGCCAAGATCTCGGAGTTTTTCCATTTTTCAGGCAAAGGCGTGACGTCGTAGTTCTTGGTGGCCCAGTAATAAATGTCCCAGTCGGCCTCATCAAGAAGCTGGTCATATTCCGTCAACTGTTCTTTCGAAAAGTTGTGAAGATGTTTTTTAGCAAATCTCGACAACAACAAGTCACTTTCCAAAATGCCTCTTTTTCTGGATTGGTAGGTCAAACGAGCACGCATCACATCGATCAGTTCATCGGTCCGGACAATTGGATCGATTCTTGAAGCAAGTTCATTATACGAAGGGTTTTGCGGCTTGCCATGATTAAGAGCACGGACAAAACGCAAAGATTTTGCAGATTTGGAGAAAATAGCACGTGAAGAAATCATGGGGATTATTCTAGTTTAGGAAAAAAGCTAAAGTTATGAATCAACAACCGGGTGCTTTAAGATTTTATTCTTTTGAGGATTGTAAAGATGGTAAGAAATCTAGAGCACTCGCCTTGCGGCGTTGATGGCCAGGTCACGTGAGCGGATGAAGTTTCCAGCTTTATGTAGGTAATCAACTGAAACGAGCAGATGTGGCGTATTTTTTATTTATTCATTCGTCTCCCTCTTTCTTTCCCTGTTATTCTAAGCTTAGGATTTCAGAAATGTGAAATGCAAATTAGTTCATCCAAGTAAGTCTAGGAAAAGAAGTTCCGATCTTACAAATACCACTCGTCACGTGATCTTCTTGCCCCACGAGGAGTTTCGAGTTCAAATAATTCCAGAAATTACTGAAAGCGTTTCTGAGCTTTACTAAAAAAAGGTTCAGTTACAACATATTTTATCAAACGAAAAATAAGCCGTTCGCCTCGCCCAATTAAATACTCTTAAACGTTCTTCCCTTTGTTTTGATAGATTCAACGCCGAGAATTTTCAAACAGATACGAAGTACTGTGGCTTTCTGGGTACATGGGATACTCATGACAGACACAGCATACGAGATTCAAATTAAGTGACTAATCTTTAACTGTAGAATATTTATAGATTTAAACCATATAATCATATAAAACGAATATGATACTGCGCTAGTGCCGGATGCATAAACCCGTTATTAATATCAACCAGTGCTAACAGAGAGTTTTATTGCAAGTTTGTTTTTCAGTATACGATTTCCCTGGGTTAAAACCATTACAATTCTATACACCATTGAAGTATTTGGATCGGATGAAATAGGTACAGGGAGTGATTTTAAAGAAACTAGAATGCGATTTCGCATCAAAGCCAGGAATTCGCAATTAGGTCGACCACGACCATGGCAAATAAACTGAGATCTCGAAGTTATAAAAAGGGGAATTTCTGCTGCTTCGGACCCTGTGATCACACAAACCACTTTTATTGAAATTTTGAAAAAAAAAAAGAAAAGAAAAGAAAAGAAAAGAAAAGAAAATTCCATTTATCTTTTAATCTTTCTTAAGCGTTTTGGGTTGTGTCATTGTCGACGATATTCGACTATTAGTATGTCGGAAACGGCTGCCAATTGCCAGTACCCTTATCTTTCATATTACATCATTATGTTGTGGAGGGTATTTCGAAAACTTGCACTTTTTAAACATTTTCAATTATCCTTTGTTTATTAATCTAATTAAAGCAAACCGGATATAATTCGCAAGAAAGAGATATTAGGTTTTTTTTCCTAGAACGGACAATTTGGGTATGTTGAATTGCTGGTCTGAGAACCGTGTGTGTTCTTTTCCTTAGGCGACAAAAATAAAAACCTGAAAACACTGTTTCCCTTTTTTTTTCTGTTTATGCTTCTAAGTTACATCACATGTTCATAAATCAGCGAGGAAATATTGCTGTAATTACCTGAAATTCCCAAGCTAATCAGCGCCCTATTTCGCAACGGGCCAATGAAGCAGGGCCCCAGAATATGGACCAGCCTCAGAAGTCTAGAAACAATACAGTATAGTGACATGATTTACCAGGGGAGCGGGGTTTGTGGATGAAACGATTTTCATAATTTTAGTAATATTTATAAAACCTTTCCCCCGAAAACAGTCCTTGGTATTCGTGGAATCACAATTAATTATAAGGCCACGCCTCACTATTAACACTATGTAACGGCCTGTGTTTTGGACCCGCGCGTTCTACACAGAATTCATCAACCTGCCTCAGTCAACACTAAAGGCCTGGCTGTAGGGAAAGAACGAAGAAAAAAAGGAAAAGGATTTCCATTTTCACGAGCCCTAACGATTTTAGATTAAATAAAAGATCTTCGGAATTATTCCAATTCCGATTACGTGAACCTCCTTGAACAGTTTGCAAAAGCTCATCATCACAATCCTTCTGCTTAACTATGGGAAAAGCAGTGTCAAAACTCTCCAAAGAGGAAATTAAGCAACTACGTGACCGTACTCTTTTCGACAAGCGGGAACTACAGCAATGGTATAAGGGTTTTTTGAGAGATTGCCCCAGCGGCCAGCTTTCGGAGGAAGAATTTGCGAAAGTTTTCAAGCAGTTTTTCCCCTTCGGCGATCCAACGGATTATTGCCACTATCTCTTCCGTATTTTCGACACGGACAACTCAAAATATATTGATTTCAAGGAGTTCATCATTGCACTTTCGCTCACGGCGCGTGGCGACATGCAACAAAAACTCGATTTCACCTTCAAACTTTACGACTTAGACCGCGACGGCAAGATCTACTATAAAGACGTACTTGCTGTTGTATCGGCCATCTATAAAATGGTGGGGCCCATGGTTGCCTTGCCCGAAGACGAACGCACACCAGAGCTCCGAGCTGCGAAGTTGTTCCTGACCATCGACAAAGACAAGGATGCCGATTTCTTGGACTTCAACGACTTGAAACGTGTCGTCAAGGCCGATCCGGCGCTCATCAACTCATTAAACTCCTACGAAGGTTTGGTATAAGGGTGTTTCTGGATAATCCCCTTTCTTAGAAATTAATACATGACCCATTTAGTTCGTTTGTTACCTTATTGCTGTCCCTCTACGGCTTCGAGTAAACCATCTAGTAATTCATCCACCTCATTAATATCGACACCAGTGCAACTGCTGACAACCTTCTTGAACTGCGCCGTAAGTTCTCCGTAATCCACCAAGGTCTCCAACTCTTTCTCAAGGTTTGTGTTCACCTCCTCGTATGCTTTCAATCTGGCTCTCAACACTTCCAGAGGCGGGAGTGATTGAAGAAGTTCGGGAGTTGGCTCAACATTCTCGCCCTTAGCAAGTTTATCATAAATTTCTTTGATAATAAAGGGCTCATCGGCGTCGTATTTTTCGAAAGAAGAAACGTCCATCTCCCACTCAGGATTGAAAACGTCGTCACCACCAAGACTTCCGAGCTCTTTTTTAAGCATTTGCATTTTGTCGTTGATATTCATCATTTGCAACTTCATGGTATCAACCAGCGCCATTTTCGCGGCAATATTTTTTGCTATGAGACGATTATTAGCAGTAACGATGGTGGCATCCCTGAGCTCCTTATTCAAATTATTGATCTCAGCTCTTTTGGAATGGATCACACTTTCGTACTCTTCGTTTGTGTTGCTCAAAAGATCCTGAATAGACTTGAAGATCTTATTTGAAAGAAGCGAGGAGCTGAAAACCTCGCTGGTCGGGGTAAGTTCCTTTGGGTTTTTGCTGGAAAGCAATTCCTCGTCATCGGCCTCACGAAGCTCAGGAAATGGAAGCAGTTTATTCCAGAACTCCATACCTGTATAAACAAGCAGAATCAAATATGCATCGTTTTCACCATCAGCATCAAGGGCCTCGAGTAATGCGTTCGTAGTTGCGGCCGACACCGGGTTATTTTTAAACAGTTTCCGAGCTTCAATCACTTGATTGACGCAGTCAAAACTGGTGGGCTTCATGCCCATACTATTTGTTAAAGTCAAGTCTGCGTTGAGCTCGAGCAAGAGGAACACATACCACTTCAAGCCGTTTTCGCCGGCTAAGTGAAGCGCAGTATTACCGCTCTTAGACTCCTGAGCGTTTACAATTTTGTGACACAAGGTTTCTAGGTGTGACTTTTTGTCTGGGCTAGCCATTATCCACTCGACGATTTTGCCGAGGTAGAACTTGGAGCTTTTTGGATTCTTGACCGCCAGAACAATTAAGTAGTGAAAAAATGACTGATTGTTGTTATCAAATAGCCACAAGTTAGGCCACAACCACGATTCAAGCATGCTGGAAAAATTACCCTTGACCATTGCGTTCGTCACTTGAATCGTTGCCGTCAATGGCGACTCACCTTTATTATCACCACGTACGGGAGAGCAGACCTTGAGCTCAAGAAGGCTCTGTGCCAAATTTTCACAAGCTAAGGTTGCCGCATAGTGCAATGCGGTCTTCCCACGCTGATCTAAGGAAACATCGAGTACTGATGCTGGTGGCAAGTTTTGGAACTTACACTTATCAAAGATAGTCTTGAAACGCGTCTCGACGTCGAATTTGGTGAAGTTATCCTTTTCATCAGATTTGAAGAGCTCGTGGAACAGAAGCTTGGCCTCGGCCACAAGGTCACGCGATTTCTCATCAAGCGCTAAGGGCGGTAATGTGTACGGGTAATTTGTATTTCCTGCAACCAATTTTTTCAAACTGACGCCTAGTTTCTGGGCATTGCGTGTAACGCCGCCAAAATTGCTGATTTTCCGTTTTTTCGTTGGCGAATCTAAGTACGCGTCGGATTCTTCTTCATGAGATACGCGTTTCAGAGGCGACGAAGGCGAGGAGCCAGACCCAGACCCAGACCCAGACCCAGCGCCAGAATTAGGGGCGGGCGGATCAAGTTTGGGAAGAGTATCGAAGTCATGGACATCGACCAAAAACAAGCCCTTTGTAAGCCTGTAAATGTCAAATTTCACTGCAATCAGAATAGCCTTGTCAAAGGGGATCCAGAGGCCACGGATCTGACGCACTTCATGGAGTGAAAAGTCATTGAAAAGAGGTAACGAATTGGCAGCAGCGTCAGGCAAGTATTGCGTGTTGGTAGTGATTTCGTTGCGCAAAAAAGCGCTAATTTGCGCAGCCGTATAATGTTCTAGTTTCACCAAAATCTCAAGCATTTGGGACACGTTGACATACGAGTCTTGTACTCGACGCAAAACAACACAGCCATCAGAACCCCTGGCAGTAGCTATTTGTAAAGAAAGTTGGATAAATTTCTGGCCCGAGTACACTGCCAGGCAAACTTTGGACACGGGTTTTTTTGTGCTCGACGCAAATTGCATGTTGCCGACGGGCGTTTTGTGTAAATGAGTACCAAACAATTGGTGGGATATCGAGTTTGTGGTGGTGTCACCAATATGTTGTGGAGAATCCATTGCTATGTATCAAGACAAAGACTTTTTTCTTTGTAAACAATAAGAAAATTCGAATTTGAAATAACGAGGGAATTTCAAGGTTTAATTATAGAATTAAGGCCGCCCTTAGTTCTGTGTCTCTCTTTTTTTCGAAGATGGGGCTTGAAGAACAAGAACTGTTTTCTTTCTTTCAGCCAGCGTTTTCTATTTTTTTTTTGTATATATTTTCTGAAGTGAGCGACAAATTCTTCAACGCGTGAGATTCCTTTATAGAGTGTTGGCGAAGGCCAATGTAAAGTTTCTGCAAGAATAAAGAAGAAGAAAAAAAACAAGCAATGTCTTTTTTTTGAAAACAAAAATTGCGTGTATATCTTATTGAAACACTGATTTTTTGGGGTAAAGCGCTAAAGTGAGGGATATGGCGGGAGACTGGTTGCGTGGGTTTTGGTGAATCCCCGACCGCAAGACGTGTAGACCCGTGCCTCTCGCGAGAAATGGGGAAAAAAAAAAACAGATAATTTAATTGCAGTTGACGTGAGTGCTGTGTATTTTACGTGAAGGGAGAAATGGAAGTTGGGGATAAATGACGTGTTGTGTGTGGAAGTAAATGGAAAAAAAACTTACGAAAAGACCCCGATTTCAAGTGTACAGACTCTATTTCATTCCGCACTATTTCTGGTTTACATCCCTACGTTAAAATCTGGCTGCTAGAATCGAGTCGCGTACTGCACATAGACTCGATTCTTGTGTCGCGGGTGCCGCGCCACGAGCGCTCGGACTCGGAGAAGGCCCTGCTCTAAATTTTAATTAGTTAATCAGTTGGGGCTCAAGGTTGCTGGTGTTTATTATTCATCTCAATTTGTCCATTTGCCCGAGATTTTTCCCGGTTTCAGAGTGATTTTTTTTTTCTTTTACACGGTGACTCTCGGCATCTGATAAAGTTCGAATTATTCTATGTTTTCTAGTAATTTTTTTTGTTTTTAATTATTTTTTGTGAATTATCTGGAACTATCCTACCAAAAACAAATTCAGATATCAATTAAATGAGAGAAAATTCTTGTAATTACCACTTTTTCAATGTATTAGTCATTCAAGGCGATGAATTTGTTTAAAATTATATACTTCACCATGTTGAATTTGACGGAGATATGACCTCGTTTTGTTTTCGTCTGCAGCATACCTTCCCGTGCCCATCAAAAAGACAAAATTGCACAGGATAGTCATCTTTCGATAGACAATTTTCCATTGAAACCTCGTGTTCTTTCCTAAAATATATCGGTATATCGTGCGATACTGCAGGCTTCACATTACATAAAGCCTCGTGAATAGATAAAAAGGAATCTTTATTCCAAATCGCACCTTGAGTGGAGATTCGCTGTGCTTTCACTGCTGACAGTATTATAGCGAAAACAAAAAGCCGTGTGTTCATTTGAGTGTTTTTTCACGACCAACTTGTGGGATTTATGGGTTTTAAAAAGCTAGAAGTAGGTGTGTCTGACCTGGGATAGACTAAATTCTGCAGTGTTTTTCCAGGAAACTATGAAGAAAAAAGAAAAAGTGTGTCAAAACTTGGGGGAAATCTTCCTTCTTTATAGTCTTGAGAATGTGGCAAAAGAAATTCATACATTTTGAGGATACTTAAAGATTATTCTTTCGATTTGCATTATTCCCCCCAATTTTGAAATATTCCTAACATTAAAGTCCGGGTATTTCACTGGCATAGAAATTGTAAGTTTGGATGAATATGTGAGATTATTGGCATTCTTCTCGCTGTTTCCTTTTTTTACTGCCAAAATGTCCTCTGTTGAAAAAAAAAATTGAATATTAATTGGGAAATAATGAGGAATAAATAATAATCCGCCCTTTTTTTTATATTATTATTCCTTTCAAACTTCCCCATTCCTTTTAGCAAGACACATATGTGAACAAGCAGTTTGAGATTTCCGGTTATGAGCATCGAGCATCTCGAGATTCTTGAGACTCATCACGTGAATTTGAAGAAAGTAAAATATACTACCTTTTTGATAAAAGAAACAGCACTGATTTTTACCAAGAATAATTATATATCGATTCCAAGAAGACTCACCTGCATTACCTGGAAACCCCCTCCCCCCTTATTTTTTTTCTTCACTTTTCCAAAACTTGCCTCCCATCAGTTGTTCTTCTAACATTTGTTTCCATCATTTCATCCGATAAAAAGGAAACAATATCAACAAGAAATCACAAAGATTCCCTGAATAATACCAACTACAAATGGATTATTCCGACCGTGTCAATTCTAAAAAAGGTGCTGGGGCGCTTGCAGATAAACAGGAAAGCAATGTACATACAAAACGGAGAATCAAAGAACTTTTGACCACCCAAGTTCTAGATTTGGACCGTGATCCCTATGTTTTCCGGAATCACTTGGGAATGCTCGAGTGCCGGCTTTGCCTCACAACACATACAAACGAGGCGTCTTATATTTCACATCTAGGAGGGAAAAAACACGGCTTAAACCTTGAAAGGCGGCGTATTTTAGATGAAAAATTTAATAAAACACCACAACAGAATAATGGCATTTCCTTGACATCTGTCGAAAAACACTACTGGAAGAAAATCGGGCGTCCCACTTTCAAAATCACCAAAGTTCGTCTGCCGGAACTGCTCCAAATGGGGATGCTTGTACAAGCACAGTTTCCTCAAATCACTGTCCAAGAACCGGTGTTCCGTTTCATGTCTTATTATGAACTTTCGCCGAAAAATCAAGCAGCAGGAGAAAAATTTCTTCTAAAGGAAAAGACAGATTATGAGGAGGAAGAGGATGTGGATCCTAGTAAATGGCAGTATTTGGTCATTTCAGCAGAACCTTATGAAAACATTGCCATTTCATTTCCCGGAGATAAATTTGTTGATAAGCCTGCGGGAGACGAAATGTCGGAATCTTACTGGTGGTATTGGGACGCCGACTCTAAGGAGTTTTTCCTCCAAGTCTTGTTTAAATGAGAGAGTGAATTTATTCTATAAAGTTGCGAAGTTTCAGCTAGCTTACTCTTTGTTTTTAAATTGGCCTATTTCCCACCCTACTTTTAGGCCCTAGATAAATGCTTATTTGGGTCACAGGCGCCTTATGATTCTCTAATTATATCATTGGGCAAAGTCTCAAAATTGCTCACTTGCGCTTTCGAGATCCTTTCACAAAGAACCTTTCAAATATCCCCAAACTTCTTAATTGAAGAGTAAAACTTATAGAGTTTTCATCGAGATGGATAGCTTTCCTACCCCAGTTTAGGAATTTTCCCTGGTCTCGAATCCCGACGTCAACTTTCGAAATTTCCTACGCATGCCTATCGTGCCTATTACCTGAAAAAGAAAAGTGTACTTTGGTCACGTCCGACTTATTGGAAAATATGATTTTGGTCGGTAAAACGTCGCAAATATCGTTATTGCAATTTCACCTTGGCTATATATTTCAGTCTGCACTTCCTGAAAATCCCTGGCCGGAACAGATTCATATTTATTTCTTTTTCTATCATTTTTTTTTTCCTTTGTCTCAATTTTGTATAGATCCAACACAATTTGGTCAGTCTCGGGCCCCATGGCTTTATTCTCAACAATTTTGAAAACAATCAAAACCTCATTAATACTCATTCATCTGCTGTATTGTTCAAGCATTACTGGAATTGGCCTTTGCTGAAAAGCTTCAAATTTTGTATCGAAATTCATGAAAAAGAAGAAGAAAAAAACACTTCCCTGTAGTCTGTTTTTGATATAAACAGATGTAGTCTTACCACTAAAAGTTTGTGCTACTTCTACTTTAATTCTTTGCGGGAAGCCAGTTCATTAGGCGGCGCTGAACTGGGCCTCGGCTTCACCGGAACATTCTTTTCGTAAGCACTGCGCCACGATTAACATGATGGATACATGTGATTTTCTTTCCTTTCATTATTATTTTTTTTCTTTCTAGATTTTGAGTTCAAAGTTCATTGAATAAAATAAATGTCTTCTCAGCAACGCCCTAAATTAGTTATAATGGTCGACCAATTCATAATTATTAATGGATAAGGCCGGAGGCAGGATTACTGCATGAAACCCGGCGTCGTATGTTTTCATTGATCAAGCGTGAATTGATGAAACACAAATTCAAAATTCGGTCATTTCGATACTTCTTCAATTCCTTTCTCGAAATTCTTCTCTTTATCTTCTCTAATCATATGGAAATGACTTGAAGCAATCATCTGCAATGGGTCGCCTTGTCGGTAAATTGGCCTGCACATAGTCAAAAGGGTCCAAAAGTCGAATCCAGGCCGAAAAAAAAAAAAAGAGAGACCCCAGGATTATTAGTGAGCGAGCTCGCAATTTCTAAGTGCCACCGCCGGATCTCGAATTGTATTCGCCAGCGAGCTAGAAAACGTCCACGCTGATACCTTGTGGCACACACAAATCCCAAGACTTTGAATTCATATCAATTGGTATAAGCAACAAACACAGCAATAGATAACGCAAATTAGAGAGAAAATCATGACAATACATTCTGCAGAACAATCAAATCTGCCGATTCTTGCCAAATGCCGGGAAGCCCATGATTTGGTGCAAGGTTTTTTGGCCGATACATTATCCACATCACATCTCCAGACTTTGAATCCTCCATACATTGTTCGTCCAGAGAGGCGAGAGGGAGTCAAGGAAAAAGTCCGCAAGTCGTTGACTGTGCTTGAACTGGCACTAGATTCTCATAGGTATGTTGTCATATATGAATTTGGATTTAACGATCCATCACTTTCGTGATTCCTCCATCAAATACTAACTTTCCTAATCTAGCCTTGAAGAAATTGCCGTTTCATATAACGGTGGCAAAGACTGTCTTGTCATGCTCACTCTACTCCTTGCAGCTATCCACCGTAAGGTGACAAAATGCCCTGGAATCCCCGCAAACTATAAGCTTGACTCGATTTATGTGAACTCGGAGCAGCCATTTCCTGAGCTTTCACAGTTCATCGAACAGCTGACACAAGAGTACCTGTTAAATCCCATTACCATCAACAGCTCGATGAAAGAAGGTTTCGAGCATTATTTGACAAATATCAATCCTCGTACGCGGGCCATTGTGGTGGGCATTCGTTATGCTGATCCTTACGGTTCACAGTTGCTGTACGAACAAGAAACTGACCATAATTGGCCCAAGTTTTTGCGAATCCACCCAATTTTGCACTGGCAATATTGCGATATCTGGGACTTTATTGTCGCTTGCAATTTGACTTACTGCACGTTGTATGACCATGGATATACTTCATTAGGAGGAGTCGACACCACGCTTCCAAACAAGTATCTTCAAAAGGGCAACGCGTATTTGCCCGCATACATGCTTGAGGAGGATGCTGATGCTCGCGAGCGTGTGGGACGCACGAAAAAATAGAAGCGCTAAGTTAGTACGAACAAAAAATTTGAGACGATGTTAGGAATTATAAACTGGGGAGCGGCAGGGCCGCAAGAAGTAATTACTTTTTGGTTGAAAGCAATACATTGCACATGGTCCTTAGGTTTTGACCAACAAACCAAACGGGACTTCAATTAGATAGATCACCACACACATAGAAATAAAGCTCACGGGTAGTTTCACAGGAAATATACTCGTGTCTATAACGATTGCTAATTAACGGTCGATTCAAAGTCTTAGGCCTCGGATTTCAGCGCGTTCAGCGTTTCTAGAAGAACATTACGGAAATACTGATCGGATTCCGGGCCAACACCGATTTCACCAAGCGCTCGCTCTGCACTTGTAGGCCCGACGGCAATTGGTACGTTGGCATTGACCGGTTGACCGTGCGCCTTCTTTTCTAGCGTCTTCATCTTCAAAAAGAGCTCGACTTCACGCCGATTATTCTCGTCAATCGCGTTCTGGAGATTCTGGATATACTCGACAGCCTGTGTGAGGATCTGACCCTTGTTGGGCTTACCATCACGCGTGCCGGTAGACTTTGACATGGCCAATGCCTCGTCGTATGCCCCCAGATTTGGCGAAGCAGCCGCTGGCATTGCTCCCTCTTTTGTTGCTGTTTCCAGAAAATATTCCACTGGAATCAAAGTTAGAAGTTCCTGAATCTTCTCGTTGATATTATCACGGCGCTTGCGCTCTATTCCCAGATCTTCCTGGTCCTTGTCGCCATTCCCAGTGGTCTCGCTGTGTTCACGGTAATCGCCCTCTTCTGCTTTAATAAAGTGCGCCGAGTTGCGCCGGGATTTTGGTTTTGTGACTCCGCCACTACTACTATTAGCAGCCGCCGATGAATGACCATGAAATGACTGCAGAAGCTGTTTTTTGATATCGAGCGAGCGGCCCAAAAATTCGTTGATGGGACTAGCAGGCAGTGCCGGCAGTCCGCCTATATTAATACTGGGCACCGTAGCATTACTAGGAGAGACACTGCTGCTGTTGCCATAGCCGCCAGGTGATATTTTATTGTAAGAATTATCGGCCATTATTATTATTTCTTTCTCTTCCTATCTTTTTTTTTTTTGCTTTGTCGAGGATTGGCTATCCTTATTATGGCTGTAAATATATGTTTATTTAAAGGGGGTGCGTTTGAAGGAAAGCGAGGGCCGGCGCTAAGCGAGCACACAAGGTACAGTATATTTTGGTTTTTGGAATTGGGATCTTTTTCCCTTTTTTGTTTTTTTCTTTTTTCAGGGGAAGTAAAACTTAAATTGTAAAAGCTGGAGAAAATTTGAGATTTAAAATGGGCTTTTTTTTTTTCCTTTTACTTCACACTTCTGCAGCAGAAAAAAGGATTCAAGAAGCGTGGAGCAAGAAAAGTGCTAGCTATAACTCCGCAAAAAACTTTGGGGCCGCCCCACCGTTTGATATTATGGCGCGGGCCAGAGACAAAGTAAACAAACTTACAGCCAGAAAGAAAAAAAAAAAATGGAAACGCGCGCTGAACCGGGCCACCGGTTGTGGAGAAAAAAGCGTCGATCAGGTAGCTAGGGGCCAGATAATTTGTGCCGCCACTAATAACTTAGAACAATGCCCACTTTTTTGTCAAATTTACTCAGGATTTTGTTTGAGAAATTTTTTAAGTCATGATTTTCAATAAATTTGGATCCTTATAATAATTGCTATATCCTTAGAAAGATCTTATTTTGGTGGTTCCATGTCTCTGAGAGGTTCTGATCCCGAGGACTAAACCGCGGCCCCGGAAATCCCTGCGGCCTACAAAAAGTCGATAATTTTCACTTGTTCAGTTTTTTTTTTTTTTTTTTTGTTGTTGTCTTTCTTTCTTTTATTACTACAAACAATAGATTAACTACATGCGAAAGCGGGGAAGATCTGCATTTTACAGAAAATCCTACCAGATCGGGAAATCCTCAAAATGGCTTTGTCCAGAACTCGCATTTACGCTTTCAATGGGCCTCCATCCGGTTGCAAAATGTTGAGATTAGCGTTTCAGTTTCTATTTTTCGATTAAACTTCTGGTTAAGTAGAGTCACCGATTCAATTCTCGCAATTAAATATATGCGCTTATCAGCTACACATTAAATAATCCCGTACTTGAGTTTAATCACTCTCTCGAATCCACCCATCCCGGCTTATTCCAGATTTACGAGAGCCCATATTTAATCCTTCAATCAGTTCTTGTTTTAAATCATCACCTCACTCCTCTGCATTCTAGAAATGTGGGCGAAAACATTCATTTGCGTTACTTTGATTTTCTTTTTCTTTCCTCCTCTTTAACATGACTTCACACTGAAAGTTCTCGCGTGATTCAGTAACCACATTTCATTCCCTTTGATCCAGGACATTTTGCTGTAAATACACCCCATAATTTCCGCCACTATGTACAAGCGCCTCTTCTAAGGCAGCGGGAAATTATTACCTGAAAATGCATGAGCTTATCTTTTGCGGCGACCAAGTCCCTCGCTGAAAAAACGGTCCTTCTGCAACTGCTTTCCCAAAACCGAGAGTTTTTGCGTGAGGTTTCTTGCACGTTTCTCGTCCTCTTTTGACCAGATCGGCATGCCACCTGGATTATAACTGGACTGGCCCGATTTCATCGCGTAGTAAGTGCTTAAAATCTCCTTCAAAATCACAAAAGTATGGGTATCACCAGCAAATCCATTGTTCATCATTTCCACCACCACGAGCTCGATTTCACATAATGAACGTTTGCCGAAAAACACCCAGTACACCTTTAACATCTCGTTATATGTGCGCTGGTTGCACACCACAGTATATAAATTCAAATCTTCCTTTGCCAGGTTAAACAAACTAAGGGCCAAAACTCCATCATGATGCTGATCAGAAAGAACAGAAATCATCTTGTTGAAGAGCACCGGCATTGTGAAAACATTGAGAATTGGCGTTTCTGGCGTGGCTTCACTTTGTGCTCTAGTAACTTCACTCAAATCCAAATGGCGAGCAAGATACGCTTTCGACGATTCACGTTTGCGTTTGTGTAAATAGAACGATTTCTCACGAAACGCCCGTTGCTGGAAATCAGCGAAAATGCCCCGTGCAAACTCCACCACCGCCTCTCGCGTAGCAAGGTTTTCGATATATTTCAAACTGGGCTCAAGCGCCTCGCGGGTGTTTTTTTCGATAGTGGTACTTTCCTTTTCCGTGAGTGTTTCTGTGGCTTGTGGTACAGGCACGGGATCTGCGGCCTTATTTACTGTGGAAAATGATTCCTGAAGATTAGCTAGCACTTGACTTTGCAATTTATCGGCTGCTCCTTGCGACTCCTCGGGCTTCGAGTAAGTGGCAAAGATTTTTTCAAAAAGCTCCTTTTCGTCGGCAAGTACATGTGCTTGTTTCAGCGAAAACGGGGATGTGTCCAGTTGTTTCGAACCATCTACATCGAAATCAGCCAAATCTTGCTCAAAATCCAGGGTTGAACCGCGTGGGTTTTGCAGAAGCAAATCTCCGAAAAGCGACGTGAGTTCATCATCATTTTTCCCCTTGTCAGCAGGACTATCAAATACAATATCTGCAAGAATATCGAGCTCTTCACGCTGATTCTTAGATGTGGCTTCTTCTTTTGGCTGTGCAGGCAGAAACCTGGTGAAATTTTCATTTTTTGTGTCATTTAGATCAATAAGAGGCAGCAAAGATTGCTCCGTGCTGCTTTCAGCCGATTTTTCAGCATCCTTGGATCTTTCATGTACAGTAATATTCCCATCAGACTCGAGATCGAAATCTAAAGTAAAGAGATCGGGCTTCGCCGAATAGAACCGGCTTTTCGCCGCGAAAAAACGCAGTTGCGAGGCCGAAACCTTTTGAGCATGTTTCAGCTGCCATAGAAGACGGTTAATTGTATATTTCCCACCGAACATTGTGTATATTAACGGGCCTTTATTATTCCTAAATCTATAACGTCTCAGCTTGATGTGAATTTGTATGTGCACGTCCTGTGCAGAGCTCGATGCGCACAGGCAAACTTTTGAGTACACTGCTGAGCAGCTGAGGCCAACACCCTAGGTTATTGGCTGCTCTCTATTGAAACAAGAGAAATTCTTTGTAGAAATGAAGTATGTATATTGTCGGAGTCTCTGTGATCTGAACTGAGTTCCTTGAGGAGAAAAGTTCTAATTTCTCTCCCCCCCCCCTGTGAAGATTTTATGAAAGATGCCAGAATCACTTAGAACACGTGATGCCACTCACGTGCATATCTACATTCACCCTGGTCCCTGGTTATTCCCCAACTCCCTCGGATTTCACACCCCAACGTGTTGTGGAAAGGCACCTCTAATAATCCGTGCTTGATCTTGAGGAAATGGCTATTATTAAGAAAAAAAAAAAAAAAAAAAAAAAAAAAAAAAAGAAACGCTTATTTATCTCAGAAATATTTTGAGAACTCTTTCCTACTCATTTTCAATGGTAATAGAATTAAGAGGGGAAAAACTGTGGTTCTGTGCGAATTGTGGTGATAAAATTCGCAACCGTCTAATCTAGACTGTTTGAATCTTTTTGGAAAGAAAAAAAAAAAAAAAAGAAAATGAAGTGGAAAAATACTAAATAGCGTGATACTTCTATAATTTATTGAAACCTGTAAGCGTATAGAAGGACTTTCTTTTCAGATTATTTTTATGTACTAGACTTGCAGAATTGTAAAGTGAAGCTTCTATTTTATTCTCTCAATCTTCTTCAATCATGGCGAGTGTACACTCTGATATGGAGGAGTTTTCAGTTGCAATAGAGCTGATTTCTTTCTCTCATAATGAAACAAAACGTATCATTCGCGGAATTTTTGAAACAGGGAAAATACATGTGGGCAAGAAAATGGCTTCATTAATGTTACAATCACGAGTCGGGAGAAAAAGAAGGACATTCAGCGAATTGAAAGTAACCAAATTTACCTTAATCTGCGAAACATTCACAAACTTGTATGCGAAATTTGTCATCATCAACAAAAAAAACAGGAAAAAAGAAATTAAAGAGAAATTTGATTGTGAAATCAAATCAAATTCTCTTCACTCACATTCCAGGTCATGCTTTGTTGGTCCAAAAATATCATGCGATTCTACACAATTTTTTTTTTTTTCTTTTTTTTTGCCTGTCGAAGCTCACGCGGATTTTTTGTGCGAGGCGTCGTACGTTTTTTCAGTGATTGCCGACGCACCCATCCTCCTCCTCGACGCCACATGTAGTGACGGTAAAATTTAACCACTGAGCTCCCACTTCCGTACGTTTTATTAGTCTCTAAATTCATGAAGTTTGAGAAAATAATTAACCAAAAATGAGGTTTCAAATCCTTTCAGTATTAAAACATTAGGATAAATCAAAATAACAACGCCAATCTATACAAAAAAAAATACATTCTGAAGTAGGACAAAAAGTACAAATTCCCCGCGCTCAGAAACCGGAATCTATTTCTGTGAGGTCACTAATATTCTTGTTGCATGTCACTCCCAAAAATTTCTTGTCTTTTGAAAAAAATAAAAAAAAAAAAAACACAGAATGGTGACGGAGCGCAACCTTAAGCTCTAAAAAGGAAATAATGTGCTCTCGAACTTCAAGATTTCCGGGAAAACCACGTCACCATGTGCGTGTGAAAAAATAAAATATTGGCGCAGTCCGATAACGAAAATGAGGAAAAAAACGCATTCCCGGTAAATGTTTCCCAACGAATTTCGGGACTTCTTTTAAATCCCAACCTCGTATTGAAAATAGCAATCTTTGAAAGCAGCTGAAAAAACGGGTCATGCTACCATGAAGGAGATATTACGAGGAAAAATAAAAAGAATAAAAAAATGATTGTAAAAAGCCGTTACGATACAACAGTTTTAGTCTGTGTGGCCTGCACGTAGCTAAAAAAAAGTTCCACTCGTCTATTCGCTACCTCCAACAACATTCTCCAATGGAATTTTAAAGTTACAAAAGAAAAAAAAACGCCCGCTAGTCCGAGATCTTAATCGGATTTCCGTGTTGGTGGCACAAAACCAACGCTTTTTCGGGATTCCCGTTCGCCCCCTGGAAACTCGTTGTTGCCCGTTGTTGCCCGTTTCCTGCAACAATGCGTAAAAAGTAAAGTGGAATTACCCCCGCTGGGGAAATATTTGCCGGTATGCGGTGTGGCAAAATTCTGTTTATATGCAGATTCTCAAATTAGGGCGAATGCCGAAGCTCCCCGTCGTAGTTACTCAAAATTCTTATTGACTTTTTTGGGAAAGAAATTCCTTGTTGGGCATTCTCCTACATTTCATCAAACAAGTTTTACATAATTATGTCTTATTCTTTATCGCTCCTATCTTCAACAACTGTCGTTTTGAGAGCCCGAAAAAAAAAAAAAAAGTTAAAAAAACGGGTATTAGTTGAGCGGCCAACGTCACGCAAAGTTTTCCTTTTCTAGCGGATTTGTTCCCTTTCGGTCTGGGCCTGTATGCTAAGCGCCTTTTTAACTTGTACCCCCCACGCAAGTATGCAGGCGCCAGAGCCCTAGCTCCGTGCGGTTCAGGGATTTTACTGTCGCAGTTAGAGTTTGCTTGCATACCTCAATGCACCACGAAACTGGTCCCGGTCCACAACTACGTTTTCCGGCGGGCATTATCTGCGGGGTCAAATTCCTCGTTATTCTATATTCGGCCGCCTTTTTCTGGTAAAAAAACGTATATGAGTATGGTTTCACCCCTCGAAAAAAGTGAAAAGATCTTGGCAAGAAACGGCTCGGGTGGCACGATAAAAAAACAGAAAGTTGGCGAAGTTTTGCGGAAAAGACCTTGGCCGTTTTAGTGGGGTCTAAATTAAAAATGACTTCACTCACTCGGATGTCGTGCATATATGCTATTTGCTTGCATTAAGCTCTCATAACCACCGACAGCGCAACTGATATCGTCACCAATGACAAAGGGCCTCGAAACCCATTACATACGTTCGGCAGAGGTGAATATGCTATTTCCGAGATGCAACTTGCGCCGAAATCCAATGCCAGAGCAACCATGGTAATGTGGGTATAAATTCGGGTTAATTTCCACACGTTTTCGTTTTCTAAGCTGCTCTATCAACACCAATCTCTATTCTCTTCATCAATGCTTCAACTTTTCACTCTTCTCGCTCTTGCGATCGCTCTTGTGCAAGGGTTGGCTATTCCCAACAATGCCCGCAGAAGCGAACCTGCGCCCTTGACGTTTGACTTCACTGTGCTGCAAACTATCGGAAACAGCTCCGTGAAGGAATTGTGGGCCCAATACGGCCAATCACTCGCGAAGAGAGACGGGTACCCTATCACTATTGTCGACACCAGAGACATCAGTTACCACATTGACGTGTACTTGGGCTCTAACCAGCAAAAAATGACTGTTTCGCTTGATACCGGCTCTTCTGATCTCTGGGTGCCATACGGCGACTACAACCCTGGCACTTCGACGACTTCAAAAGACACCGGTATTCCTTTCCAAATCGGATACTTGGACGGCAGTGGCTCCAAAGGAGAATACTACGTGGATAGCATGAAATTTGAGAACCCTGCTCCAGTTCTTTCCAGTTTCCAGTTTGCCAGAAGCGCCACTTCAGGCGGGTTTGGTATATTAGGAATAGGTAACAGAAACGAGGAAACTTCGTCGACCAAGTATGACAACCTTCCTTGGGCATTGCAAGCAGCCGGCCTCACCCCAAAAGCATCGTACTCTTTGTTTCTTGGTCCTGAGGGCCAATCAGGAAAAGTGATTTTTGGTGGTATCGACACGGAGAAGTATACCGGTACCTTGACGCAATACCCAATCAGCCAGAGTGGGGGGCTCTTGTCTGTTGACGTTCAATCTGTCACTTTCGGCGGCAATACGATTTCCGTGAACGCACCCATGGTGTTGGATTCCGGTACTTCTCTTGGTCTCCTCAACCTGGACCTCATGAAGGTATTGGACGAGATTTTCGACACAACTATTGTCACCCAGGGCAGCATCCAGTACCGCTACACTAGCTGCAACCAGCCCACCGACCAGTTCCTCGACTTCAACTTCGGTTCCAACACGATCTCGCTCTCGTACGCCGATGCCATTATCCCGAACGGAGGCAGCAGATGTATGTTAGGTTTCGGCTACTATGACAACGTCCAGATTTTGGGAGATGTGTTCTTGAGAAAGGCGTATGTGTACTATGATCTCACGGACGAGACGATCTCTCTTGCACAAGCCTCTTACTCGAGCTCCTCGAACATTATTAGCGCCTAGGGGTGCACTTTATCATCGCGTGTTGGTGCAAATCATGCGGGTCATTGATATCCCAATCACGAAATTATACCCTAATTAGATTTTTTTTTAGTAAATAGACCCAAATTGACATTTTCGTTTCCTTTAATTAAACCAATTAAATCGCTTTAAAGCTTGATGGCTAAACGGGACTCATAATTTAAGTGCAAATTCCTATAAAATTCGCACACCTGTGCGCACCCCTCTAATCTATTTATATTGGTCTCATCAAGTTAAGGCCCTCTGTGAGCGTGATTATGCAGATTTCTTCGAATGCGGCTCTTCTAATATGTCATGCGGTATTGTGTAAAATTTCGAACCAATTAAGCCAACTATTAAGTAGTCCAGCCAATATCCAAGAATTTATGAAATCATGGGTTTTGAAATGCAACAATACAATGGGGAAAAAATAAGAAAAACCTCAAAAAAAAAAAAAAAAAAAAAAAAAAAAAAAAAAAAAAAAAAAAAAAAAAAAAAAAAAAAAAAAAAAAAAAAAAAAAAAAAAAAAAAAAAAAAAAGGTAAAAGAAGACCAAGGATGACCTTAATTGACTGAAGGCTCCAACTCCACAAGATCGGGTTCGGGTAATGCTCTTTTGGGTTTGCTTGCCTCCTCTAGGTCACGTATCTTATTGCGTACGTGGAAAACGCCTCTTTCTTCGGTATCGTAAACCTTGAGATTTTTATGATCATCGCCCACGATTTTCTTGTAGTCAGGATGATTGATATCCCAATCACGCCCGAGCTGATCGCACAAGTAACTCACAACATCATCACAGTAGCCCAATAATGATACGTCAAAGTTGCAATAAGGAAGTGGATCTCTATTAATTAGGATCTGTGGCACATTTGGGGACACGAATTGAACCATGTTCGACACAGGAGATACTCGAAGAGAGGTGCCTATACTTATGAGAAGATCGCATTCATTAAGATCTTGCTTATGTTTTTCGTGAAACGATCTTGGCAAGTCCTCTCCAAAAAAAGTGATGTCAGGCTTCATGACGCCATAACTTTCTTCCACAGTGACTTCTTCACGACGCATAAGCTGTTCCCGCTTACGCTTGCATTTTGGGCAGTATGCAATCTCAGATTTTCTCATTGCTGGGAAAAGCTCCTCGCCCTTTGTGTGATACTTGCACGTGATACAAGTGGCACCGGCCAAAGAGCCGTGGCATTGAACCATGGATTCAGGGCGAATACCTGCATTGGCTTCAATGTTATCTATATTTTGTGTATAATTGCGCAAAAGCTTTCCCTTATCCTGGAGCATTCTGAGAAACATATGGAGAGGGGCCTTGACATCGGTAGGAGGCAAGATCATATGGGCAATTGAATAAAAAAGCGCCGGTTCGCTCCGAAATACATCAAGACTAAACACGTCCTGCGGATCATCGACTCCAAAGCTGGACATTTTCGAGTAGAAACCCTCACTACTCCGGAAATCAGGGATTCCAAGACTTGTGGAGATTCCTGCGCCTGTGATAATCAAGATTTTCTTTGCTTTTCTAAGCGCATTTAGCACATCAGGTACACTATCAAAATTCTCGAGCCGCGGCCGGAATTTCTGCACGTCTTCAATTGCCGCATGCAATATTCTCATGAGTTTTTCAAACACGACTCCATTGATTTCCGGCGGCAAATTTGTCACCGCAAACCCCAATCTCAGAATAAGCTCAACTAAGGATTCAAACGTGACTTCTTCCGGTGCGTATCTCTGCAAAAACGCGTTTTTCCCATGATTTTTCAAATACCGCCGTGCTTCATACACACTCCGTTTACGGGCCTCATTCTCGGCACTTCTATTACCATCGGCGGTCAGTATTTCGAAGTCCGAGTCCAGGATTTCTACAAAATCCACACTTTCGTCCAGCTCAAACTCGTCAAACGAAAATCCCTGTGATGCCGGCACTTGCCGGGAATTTTCCATCAATGGCGGCGTTGTCGTTCTGCCGTCAAAACTGTCGGAAGAACTATTCTCATCTTCTAAAGCGCCAGTATTTCCATGTAGTTTTGGATTTTGGGTCGCCATATCCTCGTTTAACGATTCCGTAGCAGATTCGCCAGACTCACCAGACTCACCTCGCGGGCTACTTCCGGTACTTTCCGGAGATTCGCCATCACTTTCCTCCATAAATGGTTTTTTCATAGGAGGGATTTTGGCGGGTGCTTGTGCAACGGCGGCCTGCGCCAGAAGCTTCAGTTTTTTGGGAGCAGGTTCTCCATCCAGCTCCGAGTCAGAATCCAAAAGAATAATTTCATTTTTGAAATTGGCCATTTTCGGGAATGATAAAATATGGCGAGTGCTTTTTTTTTCCTTTATTACGCTTTTTTTTTTTATTATAAAAGAGCAGCGTGTATTATGTGAGGGAGGGTGTGCCTCGACACGCTTAGCTGATTAGAGTGCGTCACGTGACGAGATTTGGCCTTCGCGTCGCGTTCGCGTGTGCCTAAGCAAACAAACACGGCTCAACAGTCAGAAACCTGATTTTTTTCGAAAATGATTTGTGTTGATTTTTTTTCTCAATAGACGTGTTTTTATCACTGACAGCAGAGATATTTTTGAAGTAAAAAAAAAAAGAAATGTAGAAAAGAAGAAAAGAAGAAAAATAAGGATATCGATGTAAAACGTAGACTCTGGTCTTCTCGTGTCTCTTTCAGCCTTTCGTTTATTTTCACAGGCAGCGACGCGCAGCTTGAGTATTTTAATAAAGTTTCCGTGAAAGGCATGTATTGAGTGTTATACGGATTAGAAATATGCTGCATGTATTTCACTTGAGTTAATCACTGATTTATTTATTTGGAAATAGATGAGCTTTTTAATACTTAATCTGGTGGCAATTATCATGTAAATTTAACGATTTTTGAATCTGGGTTTCATCAACGAGCACCGCACGTGCACGCCTTATTTTTGGTTTTAAGCTAAGAAAGGAAATCTCCAAAGTATGAACGCTTAGTCCAGGAAATATCTGATATTGTTAAATTATGAAAATATTCTCAGTTTATAATTTTGGTAATTCAAAACAGTGCTTCACCTCTTTGTAAATCAGAAAAGAAAAAATTGGCCACAGGGTTTATCTTGCACAGCCGCAGAAGCACACACGAAAGACTATTATTTCTGCAAAAGGCATATTTTGTCCAACTTCAATACAAACGACATCGATAATGAATTAAAAAAAAAGAAATTCTCCGCTATGCCCTCAAAATACAGCAAAAATTCATATCTGGCAAATCACATTCACTTGAATTCCATTACATTTGACAATTTATTTCGTAGCCGTGTGCGACATGCCGCATCAATTAGTTAGGGAGACCCTCAAAGAGAAAAGAGACTTAAATTTCAGGCCAGATTATGACTTAAATCGGGATTTTTGAGCCTTTAAACAAACCTCATTTGAGTATATATATTAATGTTTATAATCAGGACAATATCAATAACAAAATTAATAAAAATCATTTAAATAGCTCTGTTTTCATGTTCCCCTATTTTCAAGGCGTAAACGTGCCGCGGCGCTAAAGGCAGCGACGAAACAAGAAAAGTCCTGCATGCGCGACCCCAAGGCGCCAAACAGTCGACGATCGCACAAAAAAATGGGAATTCCTCCCCTGGCGCGTACCACTCTCTTTCTTTCTTTTCCCGCCATTGATTATCTTGACCAATTGACATTTTCATTCGTTTTTTTTCTTGGTTTTATTTTCTTTTTCTTTTGATAGAATATAAATAAAAAAATTAAAAAAAAAAACATTACAATGTTGGACAACGTCGAGTTTATCAAAACTCCTGCCGCCCCAGCTCCAGCTAAGGCTCTGGACGCGTGTGGTATTTTGACCACGGATTCTCCCACAATCCCCAATGCTCCATTACCCGCCGATGGACCAGGAAGCAAGCATTTCCTGAATGTAGCCATGGGTGCATTCTTGGTGCTTATCCCGCTTTTTGTGACCCGCAAACTTGGCTTGGGATTCAAGACTTGGGTGTTTTTCACCATTGTGCTTGCCATTCCTATTTTGATGGCTTACTGGACTCTTTTGTCGTCATTTTCGCCTCGTATCAACGAGAAAGTCAAGCTTCCAGGAAAGCCTATCTCGCACTACCTTGAGTTCCACACACCTGAGTTGAAGGCCAAGTACGAGACCAGCAACAATGGCCAAGGCTCAAAGATCCCCATGGAGACGTTCCACGAGTTGTACTTCGCCAACAAGGTTTCTTTCAAAGGTGACTGTCTCGATGTTTTGGAGTACAGACACGACTGGGCTTCATTCCGTTTCACTTTGTCGCTTTTCCGTTTTTTCCTTTTTGGTATGATCCCTGAGGTGATTATGCACTCCAAATCTCAGGATGAGGAGCAGGTTAGAGACCACTACGACCGTGGAGACGACTTTTACACGTGGTTTTTGGGACCTCGTATGATCTACACCTCCGGTTGTATCAGTGATATCACGAAGGAGGAGTCCTTGGAGCAATTGCAAGACAACAAATTGAATGTTGTTGCGCTGAAGATCCAATTGGCCAAGGGCGACCATGTCTTGGACTTGGGTTGTGGCTGGGGTACTTGGGCCACGTTCTCATCATCTCAGTTCGGTGCCAAGGTCACCGGTGTTACTTTGGGTAGAAACCAGACCAAGTGGGGTACTGAGCTTATGTCCAAGTACGGCGTCAACTCCGACCAATCTAGAATTGTTTGTTGCGACTACAGAGACACTCCTAAGTCTGAGAAGCCTTCTGGTAAGTACGACAAGATCACCTGTCTTGAGATGGCTGAGCACGTTGGTATCAGAAGATTTGGCGCTTTCTTGGAACAAGTCCATGAGGCCTTGGAGGATGACGGTGTGTTCTTTTTGCAATACGCTGGTTTGAGAAAGTCTTGGCAATACGAGGACTTGATCTGGGGTTTGTTCATGAACAAGTACATTTTCCCTGGTGCTGATGCTTCCACCCCATTGGCCTTTGTTGTCTCCGCCTTGGAGTCTGCCGGCTTCGAGATTGTTACTGTTGACAACATTGGTGTTTCTTACTCTGCCACCTTGTGGAGATGGTACAGAAACTGGATGGGCAACAAGGACAAGGCCGTCAGCAAGTACGGTGTCAAGTGGTTCAGAATCTGGGAGTACTTCTTGGCTTCTTCCACCATCACCTCCAGACAATCCGGTGCTACTTGTTACCAGTTTGTCTTGAGAAAGAACATCAACTCCTACCAAAGAATCAACTACGTGCCCACCATGACCGGTATCACCACTCCTTCGAAGGAAGGTATCAAGTGGGCCAAGGAGTAAACTTTTGGTCTATATACATAAAATAAACTTAGAGTAAACTGCTATAATTCGTATCAAAATTTTCACGAAAAACGCCATGGGTAATTTCCACTCTGACATGGGCGTAATAATTTTTTACAGTTCCAAGACAACATTTTCCCGTCAACTTATGAGAATGAGCTTGCAAAAAATGTTGAAATAATAAGCCTGCAAAGAGTTCTAAAACATCTTTATGAAAATGAACTTCTAAATCAATTAAACAAAAAGTCTTGGTGGGTTTGTACCATCAAGTTCATGAGCAATTTTTTTAGGCCCCCATTATTTATCAACAATTAAGCTGAGCGAAAGTAATTTACAACTGAAATTTTCATCACAGGCTGCCCCGCGGCTGCAGTCACATGAAAGTACTAAAAATAAAAATATCGAAAACGCTTTTTAAGTCAAACAGGGGCGTTATAGAGTCCGGTATATTGTTACTCTATTAAGTACGTATTTTCTTCTTTTCATGCTCCACACTTACTCGCTTCTGCTTTATTTTTTTATTATTTGTTTTTCTTTTCTTTTTGACTGCTGCTTGTCAAATCAAAATGCACGTGCGTGACGTGTTATGTGGTGATGCGTTATCAGACATGGGCCTCGGAAAACGCCGTCAGGCCGAGCGTCCAGATTAGGTAGAACCCCGGTGGGCCGAATGGACTTCGGCGCGGCCGCCGGCCGCCGGATTCTCGGGGCTGAATGTGCACTACAATCCTCGGGTTAAGTGCCGCATCGATTTCATCACTGGTGGAGATAACGTGCCTACATCCGTACATCCTCATACTATTTGCGAGATTTCGTTTTCTTACCCTCGGAGATCTGCTGCGAATCGTCACAGGCACAGGCCCGCGTTATCCTGACTCCGATCCGCTGGATACAAAACCTGGGGTAAATGCAGCCTCCCACATATAAAAGTGTCTGCATTCCCCCTATCCGTAGACGCCGAAGTGTTTTTTTTTTTTTTTTTTTTTTAATCTTGAGAAATTCCGCTTTACTGATTTCTTTCACCTTTTTTTTTGGTTGAAAAGAACCTTTTTCTACTTATATATTGCTCCCAGTGAACTTTAAACGTTTTCTTTTTTAAAAAAAAAAAATATACTTACAGATTTTATTAAAATGTCGTCTCCTTTCCCCACTTTAAGCCTGAAGACTCAAGGCGTCCAAATCTTGGGCCCTATTCCAGAAAACGCCAAGCACATCTTCACTCCTGAGGCGCTTGCATTTGTTGCCACGTTGCACAGAAACTTCCAGGGCCGTCGCTTGCAATTGCTTGCTAACAGAAAAGAGCAGCAAAAATTACGTGACCAAGGTGTTTTGCCTGACTTTCTTCCTGAGACCAAGCACATCAGAGAGGACTCCACATGGACCGGACCTCCTTTGGCCCGCGGTTTGCAGGACAGAAGAGTCGAAATTACCGGACCTACGGACAGAAAAATGGTGATCAATGCATTGAACTCTGGAGTTGCCACATACATGGCTGATTTCGAAGATTCGTTGACTCCCGCATGGAACAATGTGGTTGATGGTCAGGTCAACATGTTTGACGCTGTGCGTAGAAACTTGTCCTATTCCACAAACGGCAAGGACTACAAGTTGAACTTGACTCCTGGAAGACACATCCCCACGTTGATCGTGAGACCTAGAGGCTGGCACTTGGACGAGAAGCACGTTTTGGTCGATGGTGAGGCTGTTTCTGGTGGTATCTTTGACTTTGCCATCTACTTCTTCAATAACGCGAAGGAGGCAGTCGCTCAGGGGTTCGGGCCATACTTCTACTTGCCCAAAATGGAGCACCACTTGGAGGCCAAGTTGTGGAACGATATTTTCTGCCATGCACAGGACTACATTGGAATCCCAAGGGGTACTATCAGAGGCTCTGTGTTGATTGAGACCTTGCCCGCTGCTTTCCAGATGGACGAGATCATCTACCAATTGAGACAACACATTGCTGGCTTGAACTGTGGTAGATGGGATTACATTTTCTCTTATATCAAGTCTTTGAGAAACTCGAAGGAATTTATCTTGCCTGACCGTTCTCAAGTCACCATGTCGGCTCCTTTCATGGCCTCTTACGTTAAGCTCTTGGTCCACACATGTCACAAGAGACAGGTCCATGCCTTGGGTGGAATGGCTGCTCAGATTCCTATCAAGAATGATGAGGCCAGAAACAAGGCTGCCATGGAAAACGTTGCCAAGGACAAGTTGAGAGAGGTGCTTGCTGGCTGTGACTCCTGTTGGGTCGCTCATCCAGCTTTGGTCCCCATCGTTTTGGAGGTTTTCAACACCCACATGAAGGGCCCCAACCAGATCAACGTGCCTCCACGTGTCCCATACAAGCCAATCACTGCCAGAGACTTGTTGAGCCCATATGTTCCTGGTGCCAAGATCACTGAACAAGGTATTCGTGCCAACTGTGTCATTGGCTTGTCGTACATAGAGGCGTGGTTGAGAAACGTCGGATGTGTTCCAATCAACTACTTGATGGAGGACGCAGCTACTGCTGAGGTTTCCAGAACTCAGCTTTGGCAATGGGTTACCCACGGTGCCAAGACTGATGAGGGTAAGCTCATCACCAAGGAGTACGTGGCTCAACTTTTGCAAGAAGAGTACGAGAAATTGGCTGGCGCAGCTAACTCAGGCAACAAGTTCAAGCCTGCATTGGACTACTTCAAGCCTGAGGCCTTGGGTGAGAAGTACTCCGACTTTGTCACCACCTTGATTTACGACGAGGTCACCACTATTGGCAGACCATTGTTGGCCGAGAAGTTGTAAAACGGTAAGGCCCCCGCTCGCGCTTTTTGAAAGTAAATGAAATATGATGAATTAAAGTAAATAAAAAACAGAACTAAATATTGACGATAATTATAGTGTGCAAGTAATTGCAAGCGTATTTTATAGCAACTCCATAGTAGCATTGATCACTCCCCAATCTTTCTTGATGCAAACCTTTTTTTCGGAGTAGATTTTCCACTCCTCACTGGAACGCTGAGTCTTTGATCTCTCGTTGCGTGTTTTCAATTTGGAAACAAGATTATGGCCAATTTTTGAGGGTATCTATTTTGATTAGAAAGCCCAACAAAAAAAAAACCCTTCTTCCTCCTGTCTTCTTAAAAGTATCACGCTTATTTTTGTCCTTGAAGTGACAGCAACCCCCAATATATGGCACCATACAACACCATAAATACAAAGACTCCGGTGAGATAATCTGCCGTAAATTTCCAAAAAAGAGCCGGGTTCAAAAGCGGCTCCGTTTTGCGATCGGGAATCTGGGAAGTGAGTTCTTCACAGCAGCTGCCATAAGATTTGCGGGTCATTCTTAGAAATTAAAAGATTCAAATATTAAAATTTTTTAAGGTAAGTGATTCCAGTGCTTTATCAAATTATATCAGCACAAGACTAACAAGAGCACTGATTGTTCGGGTATTCAAATCTAGCACTAAAGTAGAAATGAGCGAGAGCACAAGAAGCACAACTAGGAAAAGAAGAAAAAAGCCGATTGATGTAATAATAATTCCAAAGGCAGAACTGACTTTCGATTTTGGGGTTGTTACGTTTTTTGTGGCAGTGGAAGGTGATTTGGGGCCAGAGACTCCCAAACCGAGAGAATCTGAAAGAGGCGCTGACACCCTGATTATATAGCTATTGGCCCGGAAATTAAAGCAGGCGGGTTAGAGAATTATGTAACGAGTTACAAGAAATTTCAATGCTACTGTGTGGAGAAAGTTTTCTAGCGAAGCACAAAAGAGTTGATCAAGAAAAGACAAAGGAATACTCAATAATAAATGTGTTCTAGATCTAGTGCGATGAAGGAAATGAGAACCTCTCTTTTTTTTTTTTTTTTTTTTTTTTTTCTTTCTGGCAAAGCTTAAGGAATAGAGCCAAGTAAAAAGAAAAAAAATAGAAACTAGCGCCGCAGTATTTCGTGATTGTGTCGAAAGCTTAATCATAATATACGAAACCTTTAGCTTGTTCGAAAAATAATGAGATAAGGTACGATCCGTCATAAGAACAATAAAGATAACGAGGTTCACTTGTGCCGAGGATACGACGTGATTGCGAGGATTTAGTTAAAAGCTGCAAAATCGGAACATCATTAAACTCACTATCTTATTTGTTTCCTTTCTCACGGTTTCTTCTTATTTCCAGATTGATTGGCCAAATTTATTTTCCTAGGCGCATATACATGAGTAAATTATCAAAGAAAAAAAGAAAGAAAAAATTGGCAAATTGGGCAGGCCCTGCGGATAGCGCCAATCTAGCTTAGCAACAAGTAAACAATAACGGGCAACAATAGCGCCTGCCACCACCACAATTTGCGCGTTTCCAGGCACGCCTGGCGTTACATTAAGAAGCTAGAAAGGCGATAAATTCCATGAAATTCTTGGCAATTTTCCAAAAACAATAACAAACAATTAGTGGAATCACCGTAAATAATCGAAATATTGAAAACCCCCTTAATCAACTCTTTTCTCTCTCTTTGATATAAAAGACCAGTAATCTTGTTTTCCCCGGGATCCCGGTCCGGGGCCGTGTTTGCTTTTCTGGCCCCGCGCGCTAGTTTGCGCCTTTGCGCCTTTGCGCGGTAACTTAAACGGACACGGTGGAGACAGGTGCTCCTAAGCCTAAGCCTGGCGGCTACTTACCAGTGTTTTCTTTTTTCTTTTTTTTTTTTTAGGAAGAAAGAAGCACATCTTTTAATTTGACTTTGAAAAGGAAGAACGTAACAGATCAAAAAAGAAAGGTTTCGCCGTCCTTAATTTCTTACGAACATTTTGCGAGAACCGAAAACAATCATAGAAACAATATCTCCCCCTTCTTTCTTCCCTTATAAACAATCGAACGATGGCCAGCGGGAAAAGAACGAAATTGTTGGCGCTGGCAGTAGCGCTTCTTTTGGTATTTGCCTTGCTTTTACGCGGCAGAAACTCGTACGAGTGGCGCAGCACGCTGCCAGGCTCGATTTCAGCCGAGAAGTCATTAATTGACTCGCAGAATAACGAGGTGGTGGATGAGGCAATTAATCGGGAGATTCTGAAGGAAAAGACAAAAGAGGAGACCGGTAGCAGTGGCGAAAAAAGTGACTCTGATAACGATCTTGATACAGCAGACTTCGACCCGGCAAAAGCGTTTCTTGAGATCCGTGCCATGTCACCCATGACGATCTTCTCAAAAACATACTGCCCATACCTGAGACGACTCAAGAAACTTCTTCTGGAGAACTATAGCATCACACCTGCACCACAGATTGTTGAGTTGGACAAACACAAACATGGCCAGGAGCTCCAGGAGTATGTGGGGCGGGTTTCCGAGCGCATGACAGTACCCAACGTGATTATCGGCACGTCCTCCACGCTAAGTAAAGGTGGCGCTGACGATTTCTTGCAGCTTCATAAAGAGGGCAAGTTGGCGGAGATGTTGAATTTGTGGGGTGAAAAGGCTATATCTGTGGTACGCCTTGAGGTGCCATCTAACTCTTAAGGAACCTTTTCGTCAAGAAACAAACTTCAAGACTAAACTCAAAAACAAAAAGAACAAATTATCTTTATTTAATCTTATACAATCTTACGACACGATGCTTTGCTAATGTAACATTAAATACACAAATGTAGTTTTTCAATCAAAATATTATGTACTTTTAAAACTTGGTGAATTGCTTGGACTTGGCAGCAGAGACGGAGACCTTCAACACGTTGAATCTAACGGTCTTAGACAAAGGTCTACATTGACCAACAACAACGACGTCACCCTCTTGGACACGGAAAGCTGGGGAAACGTGAGCGGCAACGTTCTTGTGTCTCTTCTCGTATCTGTTGTATTTAGGGACAAAGTGGAGGTAGTCTCTTCTGATGATGATAGTTCTGTGCATTTTGGTGGACACAACAGTACCGGTCATGATCTTACCTCTGATGGAGATGTCACCGACCCATGGGCACTTCTTGTCAATGTAAGAACCCTCAATAGCCTCCTTTGGAGTCTTGAATCCCAAACCGACTTCCTTGACCCATCTCTTGGCCTTCTTGTTGGCCTTGGTCTTTGGGTTGGTGAAGATGTGTGGTTGCTAGATTTGTTAGTATCGCTGTTTGGCAACTTTTTTTACTGGATTTGTGTGATCACCGTTGGTTGTCAAATGGTTTAAGGATGTCTTCATCGAGTATGGTTGTATTCTTTAGTTCCAAGAAGATGGAAAACGGGTTCTTTGATATTTAAAGTAATTTATGGCGCTGGAATAAGTAGCAGTCGAGCCATGTCTAGTCGTAGATGGTCTTTTTTATCGGGTTTATGAATGGGGCCATATTATGGACAAATGCCAGTAAAAGACAACGACGACAATTTTCAAATGAACAATAGGGATATAAGGATGACAAGTATTTCACGGTATCATGATAATAGCGAACATACCTTTTGGAAAGCTCTCTCAGATTGAACGGTCAATTCAGTAGCCATCTTGTCGAGTGTTGCGTCTAGTAACTAACTTGTGAGAATGTAAGATTTTTCTCTGATAGTGAGTACCCTCGCGGGAGAAATTTTCAAGCGTGCGATGCACAGACCGGATCCCGCACTTGTATGTCGGATTCTTAGGGCACGAGCCCTACTCGCGGTGCGGCCCCTCACTACTCACGCTCAAAGTCTGGCTACGCGCCAACCAGTCACGTCCGCCTGCAGGACATTTGCCCCATATCACTTCCATAGCTATAGTAAAGGCTGCTGGTCAATATGATAAGGTATTTTAATAATCCACCCAGTAAATCGATTGATCCACGTAAAGCTTATTTCGTTTCATAAAAGGTAGTGTCATTTTTTTTATTCTTTTTGTGTGGGTCTTCTAGACTTTCCACTTCAATCTTTCCTCGATTTTTTCTTATTTGCAGCACCCGCTGGCTACCCGCCTCATAATGAGTTCCTCAGTTCACCACCGCATCTAGGAACATTGATCGATTATTTAAGCTGGGTAAAGGGCTTCAATCCAAGACATCTGATCTGACAGCATTTTGGTTTTTTCTCTTGAGATTTAATCCACGGGGATTGGCACATGAAAATAGTAAGAGAATCTTGTTCTCCGTCACGTGAAGCGGGCGGCTACTGATCCTTGAGGCTCCTATAAACGGCAAGGCAAGGCAAAAACAAGGCAAGGATTCTGAAACACATACAATACAATTGCTAAATCTTTATTAGGGACAAAAAAAAACTGAGAATTCTAGGAATTTCAACGAATAAAAAAGAAAGAAAAAAAAGCTATTTGTTTAATCACTCCACGATCATTCACCACTAAACCTCAACCTTTATTTTCCCATGTTTTCACCATCAGCGCGCCCGGCCAATAATCCAGTGGTTGCAAATTCATTGTGCGATTAAAGCTTCTGTCTGTGCTGTTTCTTGTGGCCTGCACACAGGCGCGCTATTCCCCCATGAAATGCTACAGTGTACTCTATCATGTTGTGCTCTCGTATCGCGATCAGGCAGGTTGTGATGGGCACATACAATTTGCTTTGCGCATTAACGAATTCCACACCCAAAACACCCCATCTTCTCAATTTTGAATAAGTAATTGCTTGTGCTGATTCATGGCGGACGAAAACCCCACGGCGAAGCTCCAACTTCCTCGACTTCGTGTTTCTTCGCATTCGCATAATGACATTTCCTACAATACTTTGCCCAATGTTAGCCACCGGACTGTGTCTTCTTCAACTTCTTTGTTAAGCACTCCGAGTAACAATATACGGCGTGTGCAGCAGCAAATGAATGCACAAGGCAGGCCCGTGATGGCAGCAATTTCTCGCCCAAAACCGCCCGATGTGTGTATTTCGGGAGTGTCATCTACGGCAGCTGCCTCACGTAAGCTACTCAACCTTCAACAACTGAAGAAAACACAAACCAGTTCTCGGCCCTTTGTATTGCGAAAACCGGCAACTTTAGAGAAATACGACTATTCTGTATTTGTGCACTCACACGAAGATCCAGACGCTGGTGAAATTTCTATTCCGCCATTAGTTAAAGACTCGCAGATCCGGGCATGGGAATCGGCCGAGAAAATCAGTTCTGAAATCATATTTGAAGACGATTCTGTGTCTCCCAACGATATCAATGGTACTTTTGAAGAAGGTAACGAGGAGAACAGTATAGACGAGGATTTCATTCCTGGTGATGACGGTGATAAGGAGCATAGACCAAATCTTCTCACCTCCATTCCGCAGTATACGAAAGGTGAGCTCAAAGTCATTCTTAAGAACTATGAAAAGCTACGAAATTGCACTTCTGCGCCCAATTACTACGATATCGAAGATTCTGAGAAAAAAGAGTTGTGGCTTTACCGCCAGCATCAAAACGTATCACAAGAGCGGGCGTTTACCGCAAACCATACGTTACTAGGAAAGCGCAAGGTGCAAGTCTTCCACAAGAAGGAATTTCTTCATAAACTCTTCGGCTACTCCAACAACATAAATCAGGAGTGTATGACAAACAACACGTCGTACTCCGCGTGCGACAATGTCTTTAATGCGCAAAAGGCTTTCCACGAAGATAAGGAGGAGATCTTGGGGCTTTTGGCTGAAGACAAAGCTTTCGAAGAGGAGTTGAAAGTGGCAAAAGATAATTTATTTTCCGCTATTGCAGATTCCGGAGTGCCATCTGCGTCTCAAAAGAAAGTTTTTGACCAGCCGATGGATAATCTGGACTTACTTGACTTGACTAATTCCTGGCTCACATCTTCCTACGAGAAGCAAACGGGAGTTTTTGAAAGTGACGAAGGAACAGATATCGAGCCCGACGACCATCCGGAAGTGCTTGCTTATACAATGGGTCTCTTGAAACAGCACGTGAAGGATGCATACAATGAGTCTGTCGAGACCTCTGTTTACTAGGATACAGGATACGTGTTTTCTCTTCTTTGAAAGGTTTTTTAAACATTTTTTCTGTACTGAACTCAAATTCTCAAGTTATTGCTTGCTTGCGCAGTGATCATCAAATAAGCCCGCTCTAGAAGATTTCGAGGTAGTTAGTCGCGGTTGAGAATGAAAAGCAACCATGTTGTGAGCAAACCAAACCAAAAATTAGCACATGTTGCATGCAAAGTGTATGTAAACTAGAACTTCAATTTACATTGGGCTTGCTGATTGAATTAATAATGAGAAATTTTTTGGGACATGGAAAGAGGTTTCACGGTCTTTGTAATTATTGCTTGAAAGTGAAAGCAAAAATACTGCATACTCCGGTTAAATTCAGGGGTTATCGAGTGCCTTGGATTTGCTCAACAAAGCAGACAAAAGAGAGAAAAATGCCGGTATTTCCCTTCCGGTTGGTCCGTATATATCATGGATAAGGCTGGAATGACCGGAAGCAAAATAGAAAAATGCAAGCCAATTGGTTAAGTGCCCAAGCTGCAATGATCGCTTACTAAATAAAGTACTATGTGCAGTACATGATTTCGGAGCATTTACTACAAAGCGTTGCCCGCGGATTCCGACTATGGGCTAATGCTTGCTCTGTCCAAACACTTATTTCAAAGGCCATTAGGAAGACTCAATTCAATCGTGAGACACTTAAATATGGCGCCAGTTCAGGAAAATATCGCAAAGCACTACGACTATTTGGTCATTGGCGGAGGTTCAGGAGGCGTGGCCTCTGCCCGTCGTGCGGCTCTGTACGGAGCCAAGGTTCTTCTTGTAGAAAGCAAGTACAATCAGCTCGGGGGTACATGTGTGAATGTCGGGTGTGTGCCCAAAAAGGTCATGTGGTACGCTGCTGACCTTGCTCATAAGAAAGAGCAATTGAAGGCATATGGACTTGCTGATGAGAAATCACACGTTGAGCACGGCGACTTCAACTGGGCACAGTTGAAGGAGAAGAGAGACGCTTATGTCAAGAGATTGAATGGCATTTACGACAGAAACTTGCAGAAAGAGAAGGTTGAGTTTATTTTCGGTCGCGCAGCTTTTGCCAACGAGAACGGTGATGTTGAAGTCACGCTTTCCGCCGACCAGGAGGTTCCATTCTTGTCCAAATCCTTCCAAAAGGACGAGAAGCTTCTTTTCTCCGCAGACAAAGTTCTTATCGCCACCGGTGGATACGCTGTTGTGCCTCCTTCTATTGAAGGCTCGGAATTGGGCTTGACCTCCGACGGATTCTTCGAGTTGAAGGAACAACCCAAGTCCGTGGCTATTGTGGGTGTCGGATACATTGGTGTCGAGCTTGCAGGTGTTTTCCAGAGTCTTGGTACGAAAGTCAGCTTGATTGCTCGTGGTGAGACCGTTTTGAGAGCATTTGACGACATTATTCAAACCACCGTGACTGATCACTACGTGAACAAGTTGGGTGTCAACGTCGTGAAAAATTCTGACTGTGTGACGAAGGTTGAAAAGGCTGGCGACAACAAGAAGAAGGTTTACTTGGGTAACGGTGAAGTCTTGGAAGTGGATGAGTTGATTTGGACTGTGGGCAGAAAGGCATTGCTCGATATCGGATTAGAGAAAGTGGGCGTCGAAGTCAACTCTTCGGGCCACATTGTTGTAGACGAATACCAACAAACAGCCAACAGCAAGATCTTCTCCTTGGGTGATGTTGTCGGCAACCACGAGTTGACCCCAGTGGCAATCGCCGCGGGTCGTAAGTTATCAAACAGATTGTTTTCTGGCGAGGAGGCTTTTGCCAAGGACAAGTTGGACTACACCAACATCCCTTCGGTGGTCTTCTCGCACCCAGAGGCGGGCTCCATCGGTTTGACCAGCAAGCAGGCAGTGGAAAAGTATGGCGAGGAGAATATCAAGATCTACAACAGCAAGTTCACTGGAATGTACTATGCGATGATGGATTCCGATGAGGACAAGGCCCCTACTGCCTACAGACTTATTTGTGCCGGACCAGAGGAAAAAGTCGTCGGTTTACATATTGTTGGTGACGCCTCAGCCGAGATTTTGCAAGGTTTCGGTGTGGCAGTCAAGATGGGTGCCACCAAGAAGGATTTCGACAGCTGTGTAGCCATCCACCCAACCTCTGCTGAAGAGCTTGTCACCTTGAGATAAGTCAGCCAATAAATTTTTGCTAATGATATAGATTTGCTAAGTAACTTGCTATGTATAACCATTTGATAGACTCGAATCGATCAACGTCAGACTATCAGTTTCAAAAGAGTGTGTATATTATTCCATATTCCTTTTGCCACCCTTATTCATACTTTTGATTCTCTTGCTTTCTCCTTCACTTTCTCGTTCTCTTTTATTTTTTCTTCCTTTTTCTCGCCCTTCTTTCACTCACCTAGTACCTAGCTTTTTTAGGCGGAGGTCCTCTTACAGGCGGTCTCGGCTTATCTCCGGGGCTCATTAGAAACATGGGTGCATTACGTAAAATGTCCGGAACACTGACGAAACGGATCATCGAGCCACGAACAAAAACCTGGTTCATATATGAAGTTTCGCCCGTAAGCCCTTTTGTCCTCGTGACATCAGTTAACGAAAGATTCATGTTATCTTCATTCTCGATGAGCTTGCCTCTATAGGTATCGCCCGTGGTGAGCTCAAGGGAAATCACGTGACCCTGTGCTTCATTTAGTAGACGTACGGGGATACCGGCCGACATTGTGATTATGCAAATTAGGTGTTTTAAGTGGAAATATTTGTGCCTTCTGATTGAAAACTGTATTGATGAGTTTAAGGCCAGATTGAGGTTCGTGTTTGTCGTGGTGTACGGGTCTATGGAGGTTGGGAGAGTTAGAGATTGAAGAACTTCACTAATTAAACATCAAAAACCTGAAAAATCTTCTGTTCTAATTGATATTAAAATTGGTTTTGGGATTTCGTTTATTTATTTTTATCTTTCAGGGCTTCAACTATGCGGTGTCTATTTTTTTGGGCTCAATCTCATGTTTAGAAGATTGTGTGCTGAGATTATGCGTAGGGGGATTTGTCACTTTTTTGCAACCATTAGTGCAAATCTATCAATTTTTATTTGAAAATTTATTCAACTCTTATCGACTAAAAATTAGTTAGGCATTTAAGGATTAGTAACACTTAGTGACAACAGCCCCATTTACTCCAGAAATTGCCACTTCTCTCTCGTATATATTCTATACCAGTCTCCTCGTTTAAAACCGACTGCGACTTTGAAACGCAGCTCTCATTTTTCGTATAATTCCCTCTCTTTTTATACGTGTATTTTTCGTGGGAAAAGTTCTGCATGGTTCTTAGAATTGCAGAAATTTCACATTCCATCAACTTGATTATATTTGCTTCGGGACCCCAGTACCAATCCCGGCCCTGTAAACATGCACACATTTCTCTCCAACGTTTAAGATTTCTCAGGAGCATTTCATTGAAATTTTCCGGGTCCAAAATCAAATCTTCATTCTTGACTTTTTTCAAAATAGCTAGCGAATTTTCAAGCTCAAATTTGACACCGTCCACCACGCGGAAATAATATGTGGGGGACTCTGTCTCTTCGTCAATTCGTGCGAGCTTCTTAAAGATAGTAGAAGGTTTTGTTGATGTAACAAGCTCATCCATTTTTTCTAACCTGGATATGGTAACCTGTAAGAGGCAATTGAGAAGACGCTTCACTCTTTTGCTGGGAACCTCTAACACTTTAAGCTGTGTCTTGACTTCATCGCATATATCGTGAAGTCTTCTGTTTACAGCTTCGTACACGTGAAACCCTAGCGCAGCGGAATCGGAAATTTCCAACAAGCAGTCTCGAACAAAATGAAGCCTGTCTATCAAGTACATTATGTTGAATCTCTGGTGTATCCTGGCATTCAAATCTTCCAAGTTTTTGCTGGGCAACATTGCCCCTTCTGTCTTCTTGCTGGGAGTTTCGAAACATCTATCATTTGAGCTCATCAAAGATTCAGGCTTCTGGATAAGTGTCAACCGTTCGAGGGTCTGCTCTACTCTAGTGAGATCTTCATCACTTACTTCACATGAGGGTACTCCCGAGGATAAATCTTGCGACTCGTCTTTTAAGGTTTCAAAACGAGTGTTTGCGGACTCGACTCCAGTTTCAAACCCATCAGGATGGAATCGATACCTTCGATGTGCTTCAAAAAGTTCCGCAAGATAAATTTCGATATCTATAAGGTTGGAACAAAGTGATTTTAGGTGTGCTTTTTGGGGCATTGGTGATGGTTCGGATGTTTGAAAATCACTTATTTTAGTGCCAGTTATGACTGCTGGGCCTCTGAGTCTCATTCCACATAACAATTCCAATAAATGAAACATGGTGCTGACTTTGTTGTAATAGTTTTTGACCTTTTCTCCCAAGAGACTTTTTGTCTGGCTTATGATTGAAACAGCCAGTCCTAACCGGGTGAATTCAGTATTGAGTTTTGGGTAATCTTCAATAAAAGTTTCGAAGTTGGGCTGATCACTGCACATGTAGTATTTCAAGGTACAATGGAAAGATATAAGTGAGTCCCTTACCTTATTGATTTCCTGTATGAACTCACTGTAAGACACTGCTTTGGCTAATTCTGGGACTTCGTCAAAATTGTATATTTTGTGCAAACCGGAGAACAACTGTACTTGATGATCTTTAGGTTCATCACCATAAGACTTTGTGGGTTTTGGAAAAGAGAGTTCTGGAGGACACACGTACCCTGTTTTCAAACTTGAGGTCTCGGTTTGCAGCCTTTTCTCGAAATCTTCTTGAAAGACATTTGAAGAAGTGTGTATTATCTTCCCATCTGCAGTTCCGTGATGTGAATAAAGAGAGTTAATTGGGGGTGTACTCACACTCAGCCCACTCAAAGCAGTCACAGCCACCGAGAAGAATACAAAGTCAAGAGGCGATCTCATTTATAAAAAGAAATATTCTTTGGAATATTGACCTTTGAGGGCTCCCTGGCTTTTGAAATAGGAGTTTTATAAGCAGTGAGCCCCTTTTCCGTTGCTATTCTTTGAGTATTTATGGCTAAATTTTAATATAGAATGCTAGTTGGGGTCACCTTAGTCTAACGCAAATCATGACTTGAGAGACAATGCAACTTTAGCCCTGAAAGTAATACAATAAAACAAGCATTTTTTTTTTCATGGATGAAAAATCAAGCCTGAAGTACGGTGCCTTTAGTTGTTTCAGGCGTGACGCCAGAAGAGGAGAAATTTTGAAACACTTTTCAAATGCTCACACCTCCGAGAGCAAAAAGACCATACATTGGAATATAAGTTTCGGTGGATCTAGAAAAGAAAATCATTGTTGCGACGCGTGCCAGCACAATAGGTGCGGGGCCCAAGCTTAGCATTTTGAAGAAAAGATAATATCCACCAAAATAAAAGTGTACATAGATTTCAGAAAAAATCACATTCAAGAATTATTCAGCTGGTAAAAAAACCGCAATGTTTGACTTGAATCAAAAGAAAAAAAATCCTACTCGCTGGGCTCTCCAATTTTCTTAAAGAGCCTTAAATGAGTCCTTCTCTCTTTGCTGAATGTGCACTATGTGAATACGAATTCTTGTCGCAGAGGAGTTCCTTTCGGCATGCAAACTCATTTCTTGGACTTATTATGACGTAAATTATACAATGCCTAAAAGAATCTTTTTTTTTGTCTTTAATTTTGTTTTGTTCGAGGGTTATTATAGCGTAAAAATAAAGTACAATGATTCATGAACGGGTAACAATACTCAGTAAAAACCAACTCCCCCTTGCAACAATTCGAAGTCAAAATTTGAGCAATTTTATTTTTACATATACCATCACATATGCGGTAATTTAGAAAGTCATTATTATTGTATTGGGGAATCCATTTCTATCTATAGTCAACATAATGAATGCTGTTCTGGTTTCACTTAAAACCAGGACCAGACCATGGATGGCATCGCTAGAAAGGTCTGAGCAAAGGGGCGATTAGTGCCAGAAAATTTTATATACGAAGCATCTGAAAAAATAAAACTTTTCTAATAGAATAAGCCTTTCACATTTAGCAAACAATGGACGTAGCAAGTAAAAAAAGAACAAAAATCTAGTATGAATGGCAGAACCTCGGAAAGCCCCGAGGCCCTGGTGTGTATATTACAGCAAGATGGGGTCCACGGACCCGTGCACCGCCTCGTATTTATGTTTTTCTAGACCTTTTGGTGGCAATAGAATAACAAGAACGATATCTTCTTATTAAGATTCCTATTGTTTTCTTCTTCTTTTTTTTTAATTTTGTAGATTGTGGGAAATTTTTGGTGCCCGATCTTTCTCTTTTATTTCGTTTTAAACGGTAAAAAAAAAACCTCGAAATGCTTGGCCCAAGCTGTCTGCACGCACCGTTTCTTAATGCGGGGAGCTTCCCCGAGCCGAGCATCGGGTCTGGGATGTTTGTAGGTTTTTCCGCAGATATCGGTGCTTGAGAAGGAGGCTTTTACGCTGATATCGGGGCCGATCTAAACTGCTAGTTTTTTTATTTTTTTTAATCTACTTCTGGAAAGAATTCCCTTTGACAACAACAACGAATATTCTAAAAATCAAAAAAAGAGAGAAAGTTCTAAAAAAACTCCCCCAAGTCCCACCAAATCTATTGTGTTTCGCGTCCTCTTTCCCAAAAGAGAGCCCTTCGCGACCCAGCCATTACTAAGACATCAGCCTAACTTTACACACTTCAAATAGAATATTGATTCGGTTTGACATCCAACAACCGTCGCAGGCATACATTTATAAAAAAGAAAAATAAAATAAAGGTGAAATATTCATCTTTTCGCTGCTCGTGCACCGTGAAAGTCCCAGGATAAGTGTACCCGATAGAACGACATCAGAATCTTCGAGGGAATCAAATATACACTGAATCGAGCCACAATCTACACGACGAGAAGAAAATAAAAAATACATCAAAAAACTGTCCTTTTTTCTCAGATAAATTGCTTGCGTTCTTTTAAGCTCTCAAAAGTCAGGAATTTGCGCATGATTGTGGCAGAAGAAAAGAGCAAACGGCCTCGCACTCGTGCACCGGTCTCGTGTCTCAATTGCAAGAAACGTAAAGTGCGCTGCGATAAAGGAAGACCATGTTCTGGGTGTGTAAAGAACAATGTGGGCCATCTATGCGTATATGTGGACCCCAAATGGGCAGATTCACTGAAGAAAGTGGCGGAAAATGGAGTTCTAGAAAACACGCAAAACGCGGGCCAACATCACGATGCTTTGCTCGCAGATTTACAACGGAAATCCGAGGCCCAGGAACGAGAAATTCAGTGTCTTCGTGCGAGACTAGCACTCGCCAGTTCAGGAGCTCAAACTGGCGAAGCAAAACCGAAAATCAAGACCGAAGCTGACTCCATAAGTAGACTAGGATCTGTCCTTAGTAATACGCATGGTGGAAACACGGAACTGTCCCTTGTTGAACTTATGCTGCAAGTATCGCAAAGGCACTTACCCATAACGATATTGACAAAGCTCAGTGGACGCACGCGAGAGTCAAAACCAGCGATTTTGAACGATAATGTCTTTACTATGACGGGATTTAAACTGAACGAGGAAAAAGAGAACCCTCCATTTATCTCGCCCACTTCGCTATATTCGTGGCTCAATATAGTAAAAGTGGACCCTCAGCTTACGGCACTTTGGTTTCGAATCACAAGCTTACAGAAAACATACCATATTTATAAAACGTCGCTTCTCAAAAATAGGCCTTCCTTACCAGCTATCGTACCCCATAGTGAAACCGATGGTGTTGAAAATGCCAGTCGCGCAGGCCACAAGTGCCCGGTTGTTGCATGTGAATTTAACCTCATGCTAGAAGAATCAGATTCGCTACCTCTGCCTGTGCCTGTGCCCAACCCTTCCTGTCCAGTGAAAGCTGAAAAGCTCAAATTTCATGGCGAATCGCGAGGTGAGGATTCATTGGAAATTTTGGGCTCCATTCAAAATCTTTGGGCGGCTATCATAGGTTCTTCCGGAAACTCTCATGTTTTGGACCATGCACAGCTCACGTTTTTAGTGGACCAATATATGGATGAGGCAAAACATCTGCATACTAATGCTTTTGGATCGAGCCATCTTCTTCGTCTTTTCCGATCGGAAATTCTTTCGATATTCTCACAAAACGGCACACAGGTACGCCTAGAAGTGGGTCCTTTTTCGTCAAGCATGTCGGATGCCGAAGTTTTGAGCCTGCTTCGCGTAAAGGCACTTTATATGCTGATGTTTGCTTTAATAATAGAGGAATCGCTTGCATATCTGGGTAACGGCTTGCGTATAAGTACAGAAGCCTCGTCGGACATATATGTCCGTGTGCTAGGCCTTGTCAACTCGATGTTTAAGTCTGAAGATGCTATATCCGAGTTCGATACTCTGATGGCTGCTTTTGCGTTATTAATAGGCGTGCTTAATAGACTCGCGTCTTTTTATGAGACGCCCATGCCCACTATTGACGTCAGAGAATCTTTTACAAATGTTTTCGGAATTCTTCTTGATTATGTCTATAGAAATGACGGCCATGTGCTCAGGATTTGGTGTGATCCTGGGCTGGTGAGCTGTGAAACATCAGATTCCAAATCTCAAATTGGGCTTTTGCTTTGTGGCCTTTGGGCAGATTTCCTTCGTCTCGTCAATAACGCAACTTTGAATTTAGTGCCGATTCTTCGGCACAGTGCACACATTGATACGTTAATGGACCGTGTTTTGGTAAAAGCTTCAGCTATTGCTGCTTGTAACACACACCTAGCACATTTGGAGAAATTCGAGAAAATTGCTCCGAGTCCACAGGTAGCCAGTCTTCATGCGTCTATTCAAATCCAACATTTAGTTTGCCAGCTGACAATTTTGCTCAGAAGTGGAATCAAGGGCGATATTTTTGAACGCAATGCGGGACTAGCAGACTTACTGCGAATTATCAGTGAATTGGCAGTAATGAAAGAAGATACAAATCTTCGAAACCTCAGTCAGGTACGGCAATTTGAAGCTGGTATCATCTTACAATACTTGAGTCTTTACTTCACGGTGTTGGTGTTTCTCCAGTTTGAAGAGAATGGTGATTCCGATTTCGTGGCTCGTTTAATGCCCACGCTTTTCGATGCCTTTATCGAAATGGCCCAGTTTATGCAACAAAAAAGCTTGGAATGTGCAAAAACTCCAAGCTCAAAATACATGTGCGCAGTGATGGCAGAAAACTTGGCTCGTGTATCCCATATCATAGCGGGACTCCTTATTAGATTCAAGCCAGATTCAGCAAACCCAGATCCAAGCTCTTTGACTTATACGATGAAACTGGAAATTCTGGCCACGCCTATAAAAATGCCTCTATCCCGTAAAGAGGATGTTTTGCGTGAGGCCGATCGTACGGTCGAGGTTTTCGAGAAAATTATGGGGGAAACCCTTTCTCGGCCCCGCACCAAAATCTGGAAGTTCTACCAAACTTTTCTTCGTAATTCACACAAAATGAACTCAGCTTCATATGCTCAGGTCCATGCAGATGCACTAGGCGCAGGCCGTCTTTTGGATAAGTGTCCGATCATGTCCAGCAGCAACTATGAGGTTTCTGCTACACGCATGGAAATAGGCCGGTGTCCTGTTTTCCATTCATCAGACACAGGAAAAGTACATGAAACAAGGTCTGGTGCTTGTCCTGTTGCCGGTATAGGTTCTGGGTTTGGTGCTTTAATGGCCCCACGGGGATTAAAGCCCGAGCCAGTGGTGGAACTAAAAAAGTGCCCCTTCGGCCATGGAACGCTGCTGGGCTCAACGGAATCGGGTGAAAATTTGCGTAAGAGAAAGCGGCCGCTTAATGAAAGTGTCGAGTCTTTGATGGAGGAGTCGCGCAGAAATGGACTGGGCCTTCTTTTGGGGCGTCTTTCCAAATACACTCCTCCACTTTGCGTACCTACACCTTCTCCAGTGCCTCTACAACAGGCCCCTCAGCTTCAGCCCATTGCCTCTATGGCCCCTTCATCGCTGGTGGATCATTTTTCGCTGGCGCCGTTTGTGGATATGGATTGGGATAGTTTGCCCAACTTCAACTTTGATTTGATGGAGGATGAAACACTTATGGGTCAGCTTAATAACGGAGACTTTAATAACCCTTTGATCGAGGGCTTGTTCCAGTGAGTGGTTTTGGCGGGCCAGAATTAGGTTCTTATGTTACTGTGTATTGTGTATTGTATGGCTGGTATACGGCTCATTTACCAGTCATGTTCAGGACTCAAATTGAAATATGTGGGGCATGGCGATACTGATTTCGGGGCCCACCACGCGATTAGCAATGGGTTATCGGACGAAAATCTCAACAATTTTCTGGGAAAATAATATCTGTACTTTATGAAGGAAAAGTATGAAGTTTCGGGCTTAACCCAATTATGAATAGGACATAATTAAAATTGAATGAAAAGGATCCTTGAATACTCAAGCGGCTGATTGAAGGATTTGCAAATCTATTTCAACCATTTTCTGAGATCTAGCATAGCCGTATATGATGGCATCCAAAATTTTTTCAAGGCTCAAACACCTCTGTTGCATCAAAAAAGCAATTGAGCCCCAATTTTCAACCTTTAACGTCTTTAATCAACCAAACACAATGCCGGTTTTTACTAAAATTTGTAGCCTATCTATTAATGAAAAAAAAAAAAATTGAAATTCCAAAGCCCCGCGCACCCTTTTGAAATGCTGAGAACACAAGTTTCCTATCATACTGTTCATAACAAACGCCTCAATGCATAATGATAGGAAAATATACTTCGGAAAAATAAAAAAAAAAATGGTTATGAAAGTGAGTGAAGGAAGTCCAACAATCACTGAAACCACTAGGGCACCGACCCCAATGTTGTGCGGAAATGAGTGCGAATATGTCTTAATGTGAATAAGTATACATATGCGCATCATATATGCACTCTTACCTTAAGAAGGCTCTGTAAGCGCATATGCTCACCTCGTGTAGAACAGTGGCGTAACTGTGTACCTAAGATACATCATTGATGAGCTCTATGACGTAACTGTGGATCAAGAGCACATCATTGATAAGTATTATGGCGTAATCCCCCACTTCGAGGTAGCAATGTGCGCTAGGTAAGTTTGTGAAGTTCCTCTCTTTAATCTCTATAAAAGTGGGCTTAATTCTCTGTCCCTAATGGAGAAGAAAATTAAGCAACTATTGGATTCTCTAAATAACTGACTCTGCTTCACAGATTACTATGAGTGACATTCTCTCTACTTCGACTGATATTAGTGAAGAAGCTCTTCTGAGCTTTGTTCAATCAGTACGTAAGTATGAACTCAAGGACCAGGTGTATCCCTTGGCGGGACACACGGGCTATATGCATGAATTTGTCGCATCCACGACTATGTTACAACACCCGATGGTACTACACATAGAGCGTACGCTACGCGACGGAGTAGCTGTGGCGAGTTTCTGTTGTAAAATGCAGCAGCTAGTTAGATGTGCAGGAAATGCAATACAGGATGTGATTCTGAAAAATGAGAATCACTGGTTATACTTAGATTCTGTCTGTGATGATGATGATTTGTTCTTTTCTATTTGTTCTTATTTTTTGTCTCTTTTTCGCTTGTCCTTTCCATTCTTCCTTTGTGAAAATTTTTCTTTCTCTCCTAGTCCGACCTTGCGCGAACGTCGTTCATTACCCAATTTTGTACTCCCTGATGACAGGATCCTATGAACCAACAGTTTCAGCGTCTGGGCAGCATTGGCGTAGGCCCATACCTACGCGCGTAGAAACGGCGTATTGAGTTTTAATGGGTTTTTTTAAAATTCGCATTGTCGTTTCGTGCGGACTCTCGTTTCGACTGGAAGTACGTGCGTAGTAGTCTACGTTGGAAAGGCAGATATAAGTTAGATGTGCAGGTACGCAATACAGGTAAAGATTTTAGCGAGGTTCAGATCAATATTGAATGATGATCTTACGTCCTCGGAACTTTGGAATTCTCACTATATATGTTCTTTTTTCTTATTCTTTCGTGCGCGCTTTCAATTTCTTCTCTTTTCAGGTTCTCCTCTCTCAGAACCGTTCGGTCGTCCGTGACTCAACTCTGCGCATTTCCGATATTGAGGCGGATCCTATAAACGAACGCCTACGCTCATTTTAAACATCTCAGACACGCCTAGACTAACTGAATTTCACCCTCCTAATATTCAAGAAGCTCCTGAAAAATTAAGCGGACCCGAAAGTGGAACCCCCCACGTGGTACCCTTTTTTGCCGAGAAGACAAGAAATTAATGATTAGAAAAGGGCGAAAGAGTAAACAATCGTAATGGGACGCGCAGGGCTTATGCACAAAGGATTATTATTGCGGCAACTTTCCGCGGGCTAGCACTAGGCGGACAATTTGCGACGGAGTCCCGATCAGGGTTGCACTGGTGAAGAGCCGTATTCAACCGCTGTGCATATGTTTGTAAAGTTTCATAACGGCAAGAAAATGTATCTACCCCAAATAAATGAAGCGATATTAAGCATGGGATGAAGTCGGTTATCACCATGTTTGGTAAAAAATCTCAGATTGATACTCTTTTGTTTAAAAGTAAGTGATTTGTGATTGTACTATTTCAAATATTATTTTCTGCCGTTTGAAAAGATATCTCTTCGTTTTAGAATTCATGATATGTACTTTGATACGAGCGAGAAAAATTATGTAAATGCTCGTGCTCTTTCTCATAAACTGACGAACTCGATTGGGTTAGGAACGGGTAAACAACGATCGGATAAGAAAATTACAATCCCGTGGCACTTGCATTATCCTTTTGTAGAAGATATGCGGAGCATTGGGGTCCTTTTTTAAAAAAACTGCAGTACTCATTTCGAATACTCTTTCCCTGCACTTTAAATTTAAAAAGAAAGAAGAAAAAAAGCAATAATCAAAGAGAAATACCCAACATTATCGTTTTAAGTAAGTTGCCTTTCTATTTTTAGAACCTGCACTCGCAAGTTACTCAACAAAAAATTGAAGCCAGTGGTGAAAATTTAACCGCCCAATAGACTTACGAGAAGCTTCCTTGCTAGCCCCGACTCAGCCCCCTCCTCCAAAAAAAAAAAAAAGGAGCCTCAGGATTGCTATCATTGTGACCTGATCACATGAGGAAAATAATGTTCATGGTCTTCTAGTGATGCTGTACATCTTTACAAAGTTATAAATTGCTTCATGAAACCTCGGTAATGTCTCAAAATTACAGGGATAACATTAAAACTTAGTCACTAGTGTGAGTGAAAACATGAAATCGGTGTGTATACAGTGACACCGACAATTCCGGGCACCGCTTTTAAACAAAGTTTTCCATATTGGGAGTAGAGTAATTATATACAGGTCTGTCATTTTGCTCCAGGGAAGGCATCTTGCGGTATTGGTCACTGAGTCTCAGCCGAGCTGAAGAAAGCCCCTTGGAACCATGCGTTGTGGTCAAACCGATGGATGTATCTTTGCTGGCAAGCAAAATTTATGATGCGGCTTTCTAAGACTCTTCATTTGGTTTAGCATCGGAGAAAACGGATATTGTGTGCATTTTGTGTGCATTTTGTGAATGCATATATTTCAACACCGAAGAAAAACGCGCAAATTGACCTTTGCGGGTTACAAGCAACTTACTCTTATTCTTATTCTTATTTACACCCTCCTTTCAGGTAGCTACGATGGGGATTTAGATCTTCAAAGCGATGAGTTCATTTTAAGTTTTGAGTAAACATCACCTTCGTTTTAAAACGAACTTGCTTATTTATATCTTTCCATCGCTTAATCAAAAAAATAAAAAAAAAATAAAAAAAAAACTAAACACGTCAAGTTGCACACCTTGGATACCACTTTGCAGAATGTGGTTCCTAAGACTCCTGATTACGATTTCTCTTACTTGTGCAAGAATTAAGAAAACTTGCTGTTCCAATCGATTTGACCCGCAGTAATTTTGATCCGTAAAAGCACATCCAAACCGGCCCTTAATTAGATGAATCTTCGACAAAAAAGCTGGATATTTAACCGGAAAGGAAATCTTTTGAAAGGCTCATCGGAACTCTGCTGGCAAAAGCCCCGAAAATATACCCTATTTTTTTTTTTCTTTTTCCTTTTTCCGCCCTTTTTTGTTAAACCTTAATGTCAGCGTACACTCCCCACCCCGCCTCATTTTCGCCCAAGTTCTGGATTCAATTCCGGAATTTTTTTTTTTGTTTTGTTTTGTTTTCTTTTTTCACCTCTGTGTTTATTATAATTTTCAAACGGCTATTCTTATAGCTCTTCCGACAAGTTGACAAACGGGTTACAAAGTCTAATGGTTTGTCATGGAGATTTTGATGACTCAGAGTGTGTGTGAAAATGCTCGAACGGCGCCTCTCGGGCGGTTTGAATTTTCCACATTTGTTCACATTCCAAATCGATTTTAGGCTTTCATGAGTGAGCAACCTCAAATTTAAAAATAGAAGTACATTGAAAGCTACGTATTGGACAAAAAATATAAAAAGGACCTAGATTCCCCTCTCATTTTTTTTTTTATCCACATCCCACTTCATGTATACTCTACTGCAATTAACATTATTTGCAGCTTGGTTTGCAGTCACTTTTGCGGCGCAGGCTGGCTGTCTTATTTCAAAAGTCACATCAAATGGCCTCAATGTCAATTTCTACAAGTATACTTTTGGCAGCGATAAACTCAAAACTGACCCGAATTTTTTCTCAACCGGATACAAATCCGAAGGTTACCTTGCTTCAGTGAATGGCGTCCAAAATGCCAATTATTACCAAGATACATCAAGCAAAGGACCCGTTTATGGTTTGATATACGGATACAATATAACATTCACAAACTACACTATGGACTTGCAAGGTTGGTTTTATGCAAAAGACTCCGGCACTTATGATTTTACTGTTCAGGGCGATGATGGAGGTTCTATTCAGTTTGGCGCCCCATCTGGGTGTTGTGGACAGCCCTCAGATGTTGTTTCTAACTATACAGTATCTAATTACTTTCCAAATTCATCCAAAGCACAGTTCTCACTTGTGGGCGGTAACTATTATCCTATCAAAATGGTTTTCGTTAACGTTGGGGGTGCTGCTCGTGTTGCTGCATCATACGTGAATCCTAGTGGCCAAACTGTCACTGATGTCGCAAGTAATGTCTATCAAGTCGAACAGAAGCTGGAATGTTATGTCACCTCCACAACAACAAGTTATGTGACGGGAAGTGCCACAACGACCACAGTTGGAACAGGTTTTACTCGAACTGTTGTTGTTGGTGTACCGAGAGTGACGACCACTTCTACATGGACGGGATCTTCAACAATTACAAGAACTTTAACGCCAAGTCAAGGACCACCAACTGTTGAAATCAATGTTCCTTCCCCTGTTCCTGTCACCAAAACTTCAACATGGCCCGAAAGCTATACTTCAACGATGACGCTGACTGGAACTGATGGAGTGCCAACTGTTGAAATCAATGTTCCTTCCCCTGTTCCTGTCACCAAAACTTCAACATGGCCCGAAAGCTATACTTCAACGATGACGCTGACTGGAACTGATGGAGTGCCAACTGTTGAAATCAATGTTCCTTCCCCTGTTCCTGTCACCAAAACTTCAACATGGCCCGAAAGCTATACTTCAACAATGACGCTGACTGGAACTGATGGAGTGCCAACTGTTGAAATCAATGTTCCTTCCCCTGTTCCTGTCACCAAAAC
>JAJMKX010000258.1:0-30324 GCA_030569435.1 Metschnikowia koreensis | reverse complement strand
TTATTGCAATGGTGCTCTAGGTATGCCCGGTTTTATGACACACCTTTTTTCGCTCGTAGGATTTTCACCTGACAAAAATTATTTCGATATTGCCCATGGAATCGATGACTTTGACTCATTGCTTGGATTTTGTGTTGACAATAGCTCCGTGGTTATTCGGTTTTTTTTTTAACCTATAGGTTTTTTTTGAATAAACGCACTTTAAATACTGAGCATTGTGAATTGACTCATTTATCTGATTATCATCATCTTTTTTGCTATGACCTTCGAACGTACGATATAGTAATCAAACTGCCCAAATTTCACTTCAAAATCCAAGTTGTGGAGAACGGTTGGTGCTAAATTATCGATGTTGTCCGCAAAAGCAAACAGTTGCCCATGATGAGGGGTACGGGTGCAAAGCTTTCGAAACGATGGCCAACCAGGCGCGCCCATGTGCGCATTTCTGATTGGCTTTGTCGAAGTTGCACTGAAGAAGTGATTACTGAGTACGTACGGAAAAGTTACGCTGGGTACAGATTAGCCACGTAAACGTACGCGTACATGTACACATAATTCACGTACTGAAGGTCACGTACTGAAAGCGTACGCGTACAGGCAGTCCACGGCAGAAAGTATCGTATATCTGATTTAAGCAAGCAATATCATAGTATCACTAGAATGCACGGTCAAACATCATGATAATCGATTTTATAAATGGCGGAAGAATTGACATCATCATAAAGATACTTTTCAACACGTTTGTGGTCATTGAAGTGTCGATAGCTTCCTCGTTGTCTTCCACTCCTCGTTGTCTTCCGCTGATAAGATGTTGCGTTGGGTCCTCAAATTACTATTTTAGCTCGGTGGGCTGTTTGACACCGTCTCGATCATTGAGTTTAATTACGAGATGTTGTCTACTATTTTAATTATTGGGATTAAGATAGATGCTTATAGGTGCTCCCAGAAGCTAAGTTCTCTCTTTAAAAACAACATCTTCTCAAAGGGAAATCAGAGCAGCGGCTGGAGCAGATATGCCACAGACAGAGTTATAGTAGTGACACCTCGAAAAGGATAGCTTTTTGATCAAGAGACAAAAGCTCTTAATTCTCGGATGTAATTTGTTCAACAAGGTTATTATATTCGTCGTATTTAAAGGGTTCTGCAGCTTCTCGTCCAACAAACCGAGAATTTTCACATTCAGCCAACTTGCCACGTATCGCTTTAACAAGTGTTCGATTCGTTTGTAAACTGTGTCAGATCTTGAGAGCATAAACCATGGCAATAACCATTAAATCTTTGCTACTGGAAGATTAGTTACATGGAAGCTCTATGGCTTGCATCGCGGATCAAGTACCATGACAAACTAAAAAGGTTTTAAATCCTTGATGCTCTCGTTGTATCTTGGGTTGTACAGTAGTAGTTTACTTTGAAATTGTTGTTTCATACCTCTTTCTAACTTGAAGTTTCTGGATATTCATAATTTAGCGTGAGCGAAGTACGCCCTTCTGTACGCATGGAGTGCCGGGGCCCCGGAGTATTTGACCCGTATCCGGCATTCTTATCACACGAAGTACTGTTGGTTTATAGGATCCTGCCTCAATACCGAAAATGCGCAGAGAAATTTGAGTCACGGACGACCGAACGGTACTGAGAAAGGAGAACCTGAAACGAGAAGAAATTAAAAGCACACACGAAAGAATAAGAAAAAAGAACATATATAGTGAGAATTCCAAAGTTCCGAGGACGTAAGATCATCATTCAATATTGATCTGAACCTCGCTAAAATCTTTACCTGTATTGCGTACCTGCACAATTCTTGTCGACACCTACGTTACAGCTGCTATTCCAACAAGTACTTACGCCGGACTTCACGTTTACGCGCGAACCCGGACTTTGCAACATCACTGGCTGACACCACGGATTTATTTCTTAAGAGGTTGTTGGCTATATTTGGATTATCGGAATTATCTTCACCAGTTCTTTTTTTTTTCCTTTCTTTGTGGCTGTGAAAAACAATCCAAACGGCTGTCAGATTTTTCATGTCCCCAACAATATCTAATTTGCTTCCCCTCAATCAATTGTTTTTTTGTTTGTTTTTTTTTTCCTCTATTTTTTCTTTAGTTTTTTTATTCATAAAGTTCAATTTTTGACGCATAGAGTCTCTGCAATTTCCAATGACTATACATGTGGTGAAATGTAAAATCTCAGGAAGACAGTTTCCCTTTAGGGCTTATGAGAATTTCGAAGCGTCTTCAGCAACCAATTTCCTAGTTACACCTCTTTTGATTATTTCTGAAATGACCAGTACTTCTGCGGGTATCAATAAATAATTTACCTTTATAAAGATAAAAGGAATTGTTATTTAGTTTCTATGTTTTCACCTTACAATTTTTGACCAAAAAGAATTCACCATATTGGAGATCACCTGTTTTGCGCACGGGCTGATATCCAACACTTGTCACTCCAGTCTAACAGTAGAAACAAAGCCGAAAACTCGAAAAAGAACCTTTTATTTTGTACTAACAGTGGCTTTTCCAAACAACTGATCAATAAATAAAAAGGACAAATCATTTCACTTTATATTATTAAAATGTCTATTGCCTAGTCTAGGATCACGTGTGCGCGCACGGCCGTTGAGGCATCAAGTGCGCACTTAGTCTGCGGACTATTCCATAATTCCGGTGCAAATAGCAACTACATCTGGGGCAAAAGCAGCACTGGAAATACTCTTTTCGAGAGTTAAGATAGTACATTCGCTATCAAAGCACTTTTAAAGTCCAGAGAGGACATTCTTTGCGTTGCGCTTGTATTTCAATAATGTTTTCTAGTGTTTTGCGGTACGGTGCACGTTTCCCCCGCAGCCGACCATTTAGCACGGCTTCAACGGCACCTAAACCTGCCAGAAAATGGCCTAAATTCGCTCTTTTTGTTCCTGTTGCGGGTACTGTCTTATACTTTTCTAATGATACTGTTCATGACGGTGTGAGGCACGTTGCAGATACGGCAGGGCGTGTTTCAGTGGTGGCCGTGGCCACGATCCAATGTTTTCAAATCTACCGCAAGACTTTGGCGGCAGATTTCGAAGGAGATGACACCAAACGTAATCAGGCACTTTCAGATGCACATCTGCGTGCTTCGCTTATCACATTGCGTGCACTCGAGAAGAATGGTGGCATATACATTAAATTGGGCCAACACATCTCAGCATTGACATATCTCCTCCCCCGTGAATGGACCGACACAATGACGCCGCTCCAAGACCAGTGCCCGCGGTCGCTGCTTGAGGAAATCGAGCAAATGTTTGTCAAGGATATGGGCGTGCCGCTTTCGCAGTACTTCAGTGAATTTGATCCGGAACCCGTAGGCGTGGCTTCATTGGCACAGGTGCATATAGCAACAGTAAGAAAAACGGGCCAAAAAGTGGCCGTTAAAGTGCAGCACCCGCTGCTTGCACGTTTTGTGCCGTTGGACGTTTATATGACGCAAACAGTGTTTCTGCTCATGCACAAAGTGTTTCCTGAATATCCAATGGCCTGGTTAGGCGACGAGCTTCAGGCATCGATTTATGTTGAACTTGACTTTACCACCGAGGCGGCAAATGCTCAAAAAACCGCCGAGCAGTTTGCCGGGCTTGCGCTGTTGACTGCACTTCGAGTGCCGCAGATTGTTTCTGCGGAAAAACGCATTCTTATCATGGAGTACGTGGCAGGCGCTCGTCTCGATAATTTGCAATACTTGGAAAAACACAATATCAATACGGGTGAGGTATCAACGTGCCTTGCGCATATCTTCAACACCATGATTTTCCTGCCAGGGTACGGGCTTCATTGTGATCCTCATTTAGGTAATTTGGCCATTCGTGCTGTGGCTCCAGGAACCAGTGCTTCGGGCCACAACTTCGAAATTGTTCTTTATGACCACGGTTTGTACCGGTACATCCCCAGACAAATGCAACGTGACTATGCGCATTTCTGGCTTGCAATCTTAGATAATGACGTGCCCAGTATGAAGAAATACGCCGAGCGGTTTGCCGGAATCCAGGGCGAACAGAAATTCAAGATTTTCGCCTCTGCCATCACCGGCCGTGAGGCAGATACCGCACTTAACTACGATATTTCTAAGGCACGCGACGATGATGAGGTGTTGCGCATGCAAAGCCTGCTTCTGGCGCAGGAAGGTGTGCTTGAAGACTTGATGATGATTTTGGCCAGCATGCCCCGCATGGTGTTGTTGATTCTCAAAACTAATGACCTCACGCGTAATCTTGACGAGACGCTTAACCATCCATTAGGTCCTGAACGTACGTTTTTGATTTTGGCCAACTATTGTGCCAAAGTCGTTTACGACGAAGCAGTGGAAACCAGTCGCAAGCTTTATAGCGCCTACTCATTTGGCCGCATACGTCTGCGCTTGAATGCATGGATCACTTACCAAAAACGGCTTGGTTCCCTCTACTTCTACGACGTTCTCATGTTTTTCAGAAACTTGGCAACTTCTCGCTCTTAGCCTGTCTTTTTTATAGAAAGTTTGTGTATATATTTATCTATTCGCCTTTGATTTGAAATGCCTGCTTCTAGTGATATTTCAGGTTTGAGTCATCGCTCTTCATCGAGACGGCATCGACATAAACTTGGTTTCACTTTCAAATGAAATTGGATATAAAGGTGGGTTCAATTAAGATTACAGTATACCAAAGCACCTCGATATACTCCTTGAGAAAAGCATCACTGCAGGCATCTAAATCCATCGCTTTCAGCATATGGATCTTGATCCTTTTAAAAAGGAGATGAGAAAGAAAAAAAGAAAAGAGCAAAATACGAACGCAAGTGGACTCTGGCCAATTTTCTTAGTTATTTTGCCTGATCTTGTCCAACAAATCGTTGATTTTAGGCCCCATGACCGGCTGTCCGCGCTTCGTACGCTGAGATAGACTGAGTTTCTTCTTTTCACGATCTTTCTTGCTCTGCTCAAGCTTTTGTCTACGTTCCTGAACTCTTCGAAGCTCGTCCTCACGTTTTTGCTCCTTTCTTTCGCGGGCCAACTGCGCTCTTTCGGCGAAATTCAATTGTTTTCTACGTGGAGGAGCAGCAGCACGCACGGGATTTTCACGTGGCTTAGGAACATCTTTTTGTGGCGGAAGCGGAGCTCCATGACGCTTTCTTCCGGTATTTTCAGTCAGTTCAGTAGCTTTTTCAGTGCCAGAAGTGGATTCATCTTCAGATCCCGACTCGGCCTCAGATTCCGATCCCGATGCAGAATCTTGTGTATGTTTTTTATTCACGACATTGTCAGTTTGAGCAGAATCAGTAAGTTCCTGGCCAGCTGGAACACCTTCTTTTTCCAAAAGTTTGAAATAATTTTTCCGCAACCGAGCCCGGTGAACCAAGGACCGCTTGATTTCCTGGTTTTTGTAATCACGAAGATCCTTATGAAGTTTCTTTCCTTTGAAAGGCTTTCTTTTTTCCTGAGCCATCTTTACCTATTTGCTGTTTGTTGTATTGCACGTGGAAAAAAAAAAAGAAATCCTGTGCTACGTATTCGTGGAGAAGTTGGTGATGAGCATCGCTGCGGGGTGTGCATATATACACGGATACAATCGCAATAGTGGCCGCAAATCCCGGCGCTCGTGTGGGAAAAATTTGATGACAATTTTTGAAATTATTTTTTTGATAGTACAGTTTGATTTATATTCGGAAAGAAAATGTTATAGAAAGTAAAACGAAGAAAGTAAGCGTGATAGTTATTGCTATTATTGATGCTCCCCTCCCGACAATCGCACCCCGGTGATACTCTATTATTCTCCTAATAAAAGCATACCTATATCGCCAATTAGATAGTTTGAGCATTATTTTCTTCCTTTGATATCTCATCAAATATGTAGAATCCTTTATCTACCTGAAAAGAGGCTCTTGAAGAGAAAATTCCCTCTTTTTCTATATCACGCCTAATGTGTCACGTGATTAACTCCACGTGTATGGGTCCCACTTTTGAAGTTTGCAACCAATTCAAGCCACGTCAATCAATCATTATAGGACAATATAATTTGTTTTGTAGTTATTTCTCAATGAATTCTTCTTCGAGAAAGGGTTCTCCAGAAGTTGCGATTAAGCGAGATTTGCGGTTCCAAGGGCGATTTTGGTAGAATTGATGAAATTATCCACTTTTACAAGCAGATCTCGCAATTTTAACCTTTGCGTAAATGTGAAAATGGACATCATAATTCAGCAACCCATTTTCACTAAAAAGCAATTAGTAGGCTCAATTCAAGAACTTACAATCTTTAACTATCGAAAAAATATATCCGAGTAGAAGATAATTCGTGGTTGATTTTTCAATGAAAAATAATTTTTCTCCAATAACACCCGTGCACCATACACACACCCCGGACCGATCTGATTCAAGGTGTTGTATGTTAATTCTGACCTTGATTCTCCAAACACTATAATGCTGGACGGAGTATACCATAAATTACCCCTGGCGGGTAATGAAGAGCAAGGAATTGAGCGGAAATCTCTGGAGGAGTCACGTGCACTTGACGGAGAAACTTCACTGTCTCAAGCAGCAGCAGACGAGTTTGAAGATTTGGAGGTGGGCGATAACGAAAATCTGGCGGAGGTTGGCGGCACATCAAGTATGCGTATGGCGTTTATGAATATGGCCAATTCAATTCTAGGGGCGGGAATTATCGGCCAGCCGCTTGCCATGAAAAATCTGGGGCTTGTAGGTGGAATATTGGTGATGCTAGGCTTAACATTTCTTATCGACTGGACTCTTCGATTAATCATTCTAAATGCCGAGCTTTCACATACACGGCTGTATCAGGATACGGCCAATTTCTGTTATGGACGCGCAGGCCGCATTTTGCTTTTGGCCACGATCAGCTCGTTTGCTTATGGCGGGTGCATGGCATTTTGTATTATTATTGGCGATACAATTCCACACGTCCTAAAGCTGATGCTTCCTCGTTCAATCACCAATGTAGAAACCTCGGTGATCGGGTGGCTTTTCGAGCGAAACGTCATTATTGTGGTATTTACCACTTGCATTTCATACCCACTCTCGTTAAATCGCGATATCTCGAAATTGGCTAAAGCTCTGGGCTTTGCACTCGTGGGAATGGCAATAATTGTTGTTATTACTGTACTGCGTGGGCCCGCCGTGGACCCGCTGTTGAAAGCACCACTTACTCTGCTGGAAAAATTCATCAATAAGAACCTTTTCCAAGGAATCTCGGTGATATCATTTGCGCTTGTATGTCACCACAACACGCTCTTCATCTACCAGCTGATGAAAAACGCCAGCACACGAAAATTCGCCACCTTGACCCATTGGGCATGTGGCGTATCTTTATGCTTTTGCCTTCTTATGGGCGTACCGGGCCTACTTAATTTCGGACATAATATCAAGGGAAACATTTTGAACAATTTCCGCAGCGACGATGCATGGATCAACGTGGCACGGTTCTGTTTTGGTCTCAATATGCTAACGACTTTCCCGCTCGAGATTTTTGTGGTGAGAGATGTATTGAAAGATATTGTGTTGGCAAAAACTCTGGCCCTAAATAGGGAGTCAAGCACTGCACATTTGGAACTCTCTAGAAAGCAGCATTTCATCATCACAACAGTATTGGTGTTTTCATCGATGCTGGTGTCGCTTTTCACATGCAATTTGGGTATGATTCTTGAACTCATTGGCGCTACCTCCGCTTCTCTAATGGCTTACATCATTCCTCCGCTTTGCTTTCTCAAGCTTTCATGGGATAATTTCGACTCAAAATCCTCTACAAGCGACGAAAAACTACGTTTCTTCTTCTACAAAGCACTTCCAACTATTTCTTGTACATTGTTTGGCTTTGCCGTCATGATCATCAGTTCCTATATGACTATTAGCGATAGTTTGAAGAACACCGGCAGCGACTCTCATTGCGTGGAGTAATTCTTTTTAAACTACCCTACTTAGACCGTTCATTCTTCATCACTTTCATCAATAATAACTCTCCGCTTTCTCGACACACTTTCTGCAGCGTCTTCTTCTTGTAATTCATTATCAGCATCAATTTTCTTTTCCGACTGATCATTTTGCAGCAAATTTTCAGTCCTCAGCAGATCATCATCAGACTCCAGCAGATCATCATCAGATTCCAGCAGATCAGTAAATGGTCCTATGATCGCCTTCAAGGCATGGGCCGGCTGATCAAGAATATTTTTGGTGGGGATCTCTTCATTATCCAGTTCATTCACGAACAATTCTGAAGCCTTCTTGACTGCCTCATTGACCTGGTCTCCACTTTTGGAGCTAAGAATAGCATTCCAGGACTCCTTAAACATTTGTAGTTGTTCCTTACTAGAAATACCACCCGTCAGAGCAATTAACTGCCGAAGCTTTTCTTCCTTATCGAAAAATTCTTTGTTACGCTCGTCATCAGATTCGTCATCCGAGTCGTGGACCAAAGCCGCGGACTTTTTACTTGTTTCATCATCAGAAAAAGCTTCCAGTGGCATGACCAACCTGGCTTTTCGGGCGTGAGCTCTTTTTGGAATGCTTTTGGAGCCGAAACCTTTTTTGGCCCAGTGAGGGGCCCGGCGTCTGCGGCGATCAGTGAAGAAAAGTGCAAGGCCTTCCTCATCAGAATCCGACATCCCAGAAGCACTTTCCGCGTATCTTTCTCTACGCTTTCTTATTTTTTCTTCATCTAGAAATTCTTCATCCGATGAGGAGAAATCATCCTCGGGATCCAGCTGCCTTCTGCGCTTTTTGGTGCTCTTTTCAGCTGGTGCTTCTTCGTCGTCGGAATTGGCTTGTGAAGGAGGTTCCATAAAGTCGTCGTCTGCGTAAAATTGAGAACTAACGTTTTCGTCGTACTCACGTCTCTTCGCCAATCCAATGACCTTATGTATAAGTTTTTCATCGAGGGCAAGCTCTTCGGCCTTATTCTCATCAAACGCTTTGCCCTCGCGAATATCAGCGAGCGACGCCACACCAAAATCAAGCTGTTCTTTTGATAAGATTGTGCGCTGTATTTGATCCAAGAATGGTTCAATATCTCCAACTCCAGCCTCATGCAAATCTATCCACTTATTTAACAATCCTCTTGCCTCTTCCAAGGAATGGACCGAAACCGACTCATGCAACGTAGTTTCATCATTTTGAAGGTATGGTAATCCAAAACCCAACGTTTCAAGAAGTAATCTGAGATGGGGCTCTGAGATCAAAAGACGCCTATTTCCAAGATTGAGCTTAAGCATCACCACGTCACCCAGTGGGGGTTCTGCATTCACAATCCTCTGTAACTCAGAAGAGAAGAATTTAAGGAAATTTGTGGTGTTTTTCTTTTTGGAAAGAATGTAGACCAAAACTCCGATTTTTTCATCGAGCGATTTTTCGTCATCAATAAATTGCAAAAGAGGAGCAGCACGTGGCTGGACAGCAGTCTCATCGAAGTAGCTACTCTTGCCACGATCGCTCGAAGTAGTCTTTTTCTTGCTCACTTCATGGTGAATTTCCAAGTCTCCAGTACTCAAGTATCCCTTCATCTCGACGTTCTCCAAGCGAGGGAAGAGCAACTCAATGGCCATAGGGAATCTATCCAAGGCGGGTTTGAACTTTTTCATGAAGTAAACGATGAAGTCATCAACATGACGACGGTTTGGAGAAGATCGTGGAAGATATACCTGTAGCTTATACAAAAGCATCATAAAGTCAAGTCTAAACAAGGACGAGAAATCCTTACGGACGACGAAAAGACGATGGAAAAAGGATAATCCTCGCTTGATTTCTTCGGTGGAAAGGTCTTCGTATTTGGACAAGTACTCAATATGCGTGGATATGGTGTCTGGATGGAAGAATTTGACCTCGGTATTTTTGAGATCCAACTTCCGCTCCTGAGTGATATAGCGAATTTCATCCTCGTTGTCTTCTTCATCTGACCCTTTATCAATCAAGTGCAAATGTTCTCTGTCCATTTCCTGGTTAAGATTGGCCCTTGCTGCAATTTTTCTCATTTTTCTTCTTGTCTTAATAAACAAATGTACATCCTCATTGGCCAAGGACTCGAAACTCTTAAGAAGGATATGGACGACCGACACCACAACGCCAAGGTACTCGGGGGAATGTTTGGCCGCGGTCTTGGGGATGTTCACACACATGTCCAAGAAATGTTTTTGGGAAAACAACTTGCGTATGATACCCTCGGCAAGCTCACGATCTTCATTAATATCTTCTTCCGACGCAAGGTCAATTTCTTGCTGTGTGCGCTTCTTGTTGAAGATGGTGTTGGAAATCAAGAGCATTTCGCGGAAGCACACCATTGCCACATGCAACGAGTCGTAGTCTTTGGCCTCAAAAGACGAGCGGAAGTAAGAAATCAAAAGAATAAAGTTGACTTCACTTAAAGCCGCACCAACAGACCCGTAATCCAATCCATCTTCGTCGTCACCTGGGATTCTGCTTTGGTCTTGATAACTCTGTGTGCGTTCTCGCTTATACCGAAAAAACCATGCAATAGTATTAAAGTAGGATGCAAGTTCTGTGGGGTCAATCGCATCGAGAATCCCGCGTCGGCCCAAATCACGGTCATTTGCAATATTCGTCAAGTGGCGCCCAACAAAAACAAGCAAGTTGTTGAAAGAGCCACTGGCAAGCAATTGGTTGATGAACTGCGAGAGGGTATGTGCCAGCTTTGTGCCCAAAAGAACCGTTGGTTTTTTCGCATAAGTGTTGGAGTCGTATTTGAAAGTAGATGGCTTATGCCAGTTCTTGGTGCCGTCCAATTTTTGTAACGTGTCGTAGGTACTGGCAAGCGCCTTTTGGCCCGAGACCGCATAGTATGATGCATTGCTGGAATTACGAATCGAGAGAAGGGTTCCGAAACGGCCGTGGCGTGTAGAGATCGAGTTTGTTGCCTGCCGCTTGCGACGTGACTCCTCACCAAGAAGGTCTTGAAGACCCATGCCCGCCACAGAAGATGCAGGAGGTACACTGGTGGTATTGTTATTGTTGTTGATAATATCTTCTTCCTCCCCAACATTGGGCTTGAAAGGAACAAGCTCTTCCGTACGGACGCCACGCGTTAATAACGCAATACACTCCATGGCCAAAAGGCCAAACGCTTCATCATTGAGGTTACCCAGCACAGAATGTGCCACTGAATTGAGAAAAAGCAACACGTTGTTGCGCTCAAACGCCAGAATGACCGCAGGGAGTGCGATTTCGTCGGCGCCAATGCCTCGCGGAAGCGGGTTTCCATTTGCCACAGCCTTGGGGCCTTTTGTCACGGGAAGAGGCTCGATGTAGAGCACATTACGGATGAAAAACAAAACGAGTCGCAAGATGGCAGTGTCCCGAGGCTCACGCTCATCATGTGGCACGCGCAACGCACCAAGCCCCAACCGCAATACTGCCTTAAGCGTCTTTCCCTGGCGGTACGAGAGAATATGGTGTTTATACACGAGTTGAGCACGCCGTGTGCTAGTCTTTTCAGCATAATCTTTGAGCAACGTGTTTTTGTTAACATCGGTGGGCCACGTGAGCAAGACCAAGAGTTCTAAGCAAGCGAGTCTCACTTTTTCGATCGTGCGCAGTGGGTTTGATGGCTTGTCCCACTGACAAAGAATCACCGTCAAGTCGTTCTTCACCAAATCGCAGTCTGCACATGCTAGCGCCACGGCGAATGTGCCGTTTTTTTCATCCACAGCACGAAGCCACCTCTTCAAGTCTTTCAAGCACGCCAACGCGTCATGACCAAGCTTATATTCGTTTTTCTCTGACGAATGGTCGGGACCGCCTAGCGCAGACACAAGAATCGAGATGTGAGCGCGTAGGAGCCGTGCGGTCTCTGGAACTCCGCCTTGTGCGTTTGTGCTTAGTTGTCTGATTTTGTGCATCGCTTCAGTTTCGGGATTTTCTTGAATTTCCGTGATTTCAGCAGAGTTTGTTGATTCTGGGGCTCGCATTTCCCCAGTTTCGCCCATTGCAGGCGCATCATCATCCACCACTATAAAGTCAGCAAGATCCTCGTCGTCAGCGTAATCCTCGTATTGCGACATTTTTGAAGGACTTTGTGTGATTTCTTTTATATAATTATTCGTGTAGAACGTGTATTTTGGAAATGGGTTTATGCCCTTTTTGATTTTTCCTTCTTTCTTCAGTGCGGTGAGACGGGCTCAAAAAGACGCGACGCGACGCGATTGTGCTACACTTGTTCTGAGGGCGCGAAAGTGTAAAAATTATTACGGTGGAGAATGCGGATGGTAGAATTTCTGTACTTTATTTTCAGTTGATTTTTTTTTTTTGATTTTTAAAGCCTGAAAAGAAAAAAAAAAACGTCTGTAAGTAGGCTGTAGGTTCCAATAAAAAGTGGAAAACATACGTGGCTTAGTTTTTTAGTGGGGCGGGAGCTGGTCGTGCACGGCTCAAATTGGTGGATTTATGATGATTTAGGCACTGTAATAGAAAATCAGGCCAACGTAACTCAGAGTTGTACTAAATTCTTTGGAGCTCATTGAAAGAAAGTGATTTATTATTTGTTGAGGGCTTCAGGCTTCATTTTGATTCTGGCGGCTATATTCAACCTTCACACTCACATACAATTGGAGAAAGCAAAAAGATAAATGATCCCAGGTTCCTTTGATCAAAGGGAACAAAAAACAAAAGTCTATTATAATTCTTTCTCTAGCGTTGAGTGTGTTTCACCTCTTGAGCGTTTCTGCCTCAAAGTAGTTGTTAGGTGTATCCGTGTCGCGACCTCGACACAAGAGGATGGTTATATTTCTAATGCAAAATCAATGGTGAATATTGCGGCCCTTCACTCACTTTTTTTTTTTTTTTGCCAAAGCCCTCTTATATAAATAAGGAAGTATTCCGCACAGAAAATTTGTACTTCTCGCCAAATCGGGATTATACTATCAATTATGAACATTGATCGCAATTCGATTGAGTGCCTGTGATCACATTAATACATGTAGCACAACAAACACACATTGAGAGGAGTTTAAGAATTAGTATTGCAGTGCGTGAAAGAATCAGTCAATTACAATAAACATGAGAAACTGAAATTAAAAATAAAATAAATTCCGAAGAGTTCGAAAGAATTTCTTCTTATGCAGAAAGCGGTGCCTCCGGGATAAATATCCTTTAGAAATTGCGAGGTCAACAGCAACCCCATTAACTGTAGAGGGTTGGGTTGTTGCGCGCTCAGCAGTGATGAGGAAATTTACTGTTTTATCCGTTTCAACTGATTTACATAAAATTGCCACGTTTTGCTTCCAAAATGAATGAGAATAATGATAAAGCGGGGCCCCTCAATGAAGACCAATTTCAACGTAATTTCAAATTTTGGTCATGGCCATATTCCTAAGAGATTTTTCTTTATTTCGTTTGAGTATTCTTTGTGTTCAATTAACAAACTTGACGGAATTTTCGCAAGCAGCTGCACGCCTGCCCTTGCTTTAGCCTCTTGGTTTTTTTTTAACCCCGCATTAAATGCCTTCTTGTACATGACAAGAAAAAACACGATCTAGGGTTACGAAGCTGCAAATATTTTACACACTATTGGCTGCATTGTCTTTGTTTTCAAAGGTTTACTTTGCGGAAAAAGAGAAAAAAAAAAGAAAGGACATCAAACAAGCAAGAGCCCATAGTTATTTCGGGTAGTTTTTCGGGTAGAAAATCGAGGAACTCACCGTTATTTTAAATTTGAGATATCCAAAAAAAGTGAGATATTTCATTTGCTCATTTCTTTGCGAGAGCCTGAAAACAAAAAAAAAAAAAAAAAAAAAAAAAAACAGCGAGTAAAACAATTCCAGAAGAACAATGAGAGCGTTTGTGTTGGAAATTTGTAGACACGTTCTGTTTTTGTTTCCAAAATCACGAGATGTCACTTTATCATTGTTTAGGTCCGTTTTACTTCGAGATCAGTAGAAAACAAAAGAATAGGAAAGCACAAACCACACTCAGCTTGGAGATTGAGATTGCTCTCCTCAAGAATTTCCAGCAATCAAAGTAAAAGTTTCAAACTTTTGTTTAAAATTCTATGATTTGCAGGATTTAAGGATTTAAGGTCGTATAAAGTATAATCTTAGCGTTTCAGATTTGGCTCCAGTTTAAGATTTGTTGCGACTGAGATGCTGACTAAAACAGACTTCGCAGCACGCTATTGTCCAGAAAAACGCAGAACGGGGGTTGTATGCAATACCCCCACACCGTCTTTCCTTTTTCGGCCAGATCTTGAATTTCCATTTTCCCTCCATTTTCAGATCCAGTGTCCTGAAAATCACCTTTTCTTTCACACATAGCTGGTAGAGTTTTACTAAAGTACTTCCAAGAAATAACAATTGATGCGCTTATTGTCTCATGGGTTTTTGAAAAGAGAAACGCAAAATTGAGCTACTTTTTTAGCCCCGACATTCCGCTTTTCTCGCTTAGGCGCATTCCCCGCTACCCCACACCTGGCAATTGTCTCCGGCGCACCAATTATACAGATCATCTCAAATCTCCGAACTCCGATAAAGATCAAAACTACGAAGTTTTCGGACACACAAAAGGCCTTCTTTTTTTTATATAAAGAGTGTCAATCTTCTTGATTACACGAGCGAGCCTGTGAAATATCATTTCCGCATGAGAAATTTCATCTGCAAATCCTTGAATAACTTTTAGAAAAAAAAAGAAAGATTCCCTAAAACTTAAGCCATGGCTTCATATAGCGATCCCAATCATCTGATAAAGCGCCAGCGAACCACAATTTCGTGCCTGGTATGCCGCAAACGGAAGTCCAAATGTGACCGCCAGCGGCCCGTGTGTGGCTCATGCAAAAAAAAGCTGATTGCTCATCTTTGTTCATTTGAAGACGACCCTACCCCCTCTCAAACCCAGTATTTTACTGTGACGCTGAGTCCAGGGACTTTCATGAATGGATCGCCGCCCTTTTTCACGGTTCCGGGCTCTAATTTTGAAGCTTCGCATATGAATGGATCCCCATTAATGAGTTCAACTTCAGAAAATGGGACAAAACTTTCGGTATCTGCAGTAGGAAATATTCCTCTGCCGGGAAATGTATGGCCTCTGGCTTCACTCTCGTATTTCGAAAATACAGGAATGCAGCCACGGGCAATTGCTCTGCATATGCCCGAGCCAAATTTCTTGGACCTTCCAGGTGCAAGACCCAAGGAACTGATATTACAAGATCCTCCAGTACAACCAGGGGCCACATACGTATTTACGCCATTGCGTCCCAGAGAAGACCTGGGAATTGATGAGATCAAAAGTGAGTCTAGACCGCGCTTGGACTCTATTTCGTCGGCTCCTCATAATTTACGCCATCATCCACTGGTTTCTTCTGAAGCCAGTAATAGTTCTTTTTCTTCAAAGAATAGACACAGCTCACTAATGGTTCCTGGCCCCGCTTCAGAAAGTCCTGTGATCTCGAATGATTTGCGTAAAGCTGGCCCCAAAACTTCAAAACGTGTAGGGTTAGAAAGCTTGTTATTAGGTCAGGAGGAAGTTGCTCCTGAGAATTCTGACTTTTCATTGAATTCAGCCATAATGGAACACTCTGGCTCAACAAGCCGGATGATGCAGCAGACGGAGAGCATGAATTTTCTGTCGGATAGAAGTGACTACAGTTTCCAGTCTTCAACAAGACCGCGTTTCCTGCAGAATTTCGAATTCAACACTCCTAAATTTGCAACTGTTTCTATTGGGCTGAACTCACTTCGTATTGCTGTGGACGATACAATGGATGCATTTTCTTGTGCTTCAAGTACATTATTGGTAGAAGGTTCTCATTGGCAGCAACAGGGGCCATTGTCTTATGTTGGGTTGACCAAAAGAGATCAGTTTTTCGGGTTGGTACGTAATTTCACTGTTCGTCTATTTCGGAGTGAACAGTTTTCTCGATATGTCTCTAAAAACCAGCATAATTCTCTTGTGGATAAAAGACTCAATGGGAATAAGCCCACTCTCGATTCGAAAGGTCAAGAAATTAATGAAGACCCGGAATCCGAACTGGATATCTTGAATGAAGATTCACTAGTGACGTCGAAAATTCAGCACAAAAAGGAGCGAAATGATGATTCCGATGGCTGTGGTACCGGGTCTCTTTCAGGAATACAGTCTCTCAGTACGCTTTATCAGTCAAAGAAAATGTACTATTACTTTGTTGAGGAAAAATTGCTTCTGATATTACCAAGTAAAATGGCTATTTCTGAAGCCATAAACAAATACTTTCAGTACGTGCACCCATTTGTTCCGCTTTTTCATGAGCCCTTTTTTATAAAGGAAATTGAGGGTTTATTCAAGGAGGATGCATTGAGCTCGGAAATTTATGGCAAGCCCAAGCAAATAACAATCCAAAACGATTCTATGCTCAACTTGGCAGGCCAGCTTTTGCTTGTAGTGAGGCTTGGATACATGACTTTGATTCCCAATAACAACACACAAAGAAGGTATACCAAGGTGGAAAAAAAGCTCATCAAAGAAGTGACTATGGTGAAAGCTAATGATTATTTGAGCGTTGTACATCTATGCATACCAGAGGAGAAAGTACAGGTCAAATCCACATTCAAACTTGTGCAAAGCTTGGTTCTACTTTTCTTCTATAGATCAGTTGCTCCCAATGATTGTCTTGGCCTTAGTGGATCCGACTCACAGCTTCTTCACGGTGCCATTATTAACCATGCACTATCCATAGGTCTTAACAGGGATCCATTGAAATACGACACTATAAGCAGCGTGCCAAAAGATGCTTCTTTTGTTATAAGATGGAGGTCTCTTTGGAGCTACATAGTTAATTTGGATGCTTTGAACTCGATGTACTGCGGGATGCCATTAAAACTTCCGGATTTAGATATCAGCGACACAGAAAAGCCCGTCTACGAAAATTCTTCTGAGAAGGTATTACAATTTTCCAAAACTGTGGATAATGTTTGTTTGTGCTATCGCAGAATCGTGAAAAAAGTGACGAATCTTAAATCAAAAGTCAAAGTGGTTGATCTTCTCACAGAAACAAGCAAGCTCGAGAAAATCTTTCTAGATATTTTTGGAAAGGATTTTTTCAAAGAATATATTTGTGGATCTGCACCAGAAGAAGTGATCAACCGAAATGGACCTGAGGGTCGCCAAAGAAACGAAGAAGCGTACCTTAAAGTTCATCGTTTTCTTCTATTTATTAATACAAGAGCCAACTTATCTTGTCTATACTATTTGGTTGTCATTCATTATGAGCAGTTGCTAGATAGTGATCCAGCAGCAGAAGCACAGGCAGGGATCGAACTATTCAAGATATTTATAAGAAGCGTGGTACAACTCGTATACATCATGTCGTATGTGCTAGACAACATGCACGAACTTTTTGGAAACTCATATGATTATTTATTGACGTCGCGGATTGAAAGGTCAATGATCAAAACCCATACATTTGCGTCAGCTTTTTTCATCAGGCTAGTTAACTATAAACGGACTCTTGCGTTGAAGGAAATGACAGGAAAAGCTTTGGCTTCCAACAACGAGGAGAATTTCGAGGAAAGGTGTGATATTGTGGATAGTCTTTTTACGATTATCTTGCTCGAGGCCGAGTTATTTGTTGGAAATTTCAGGACTTTGAGCAAGACTTATATCAACTCATATAAACTTTACGTGATGGCGTTTTTCGTGCTCAAACAGTGTATGGAGGATCCCGGAATTTTGCTTGCAGGCGTGACCAACTCGAAGGAGCTGTTTTTTAATGATGGCACAAACTTAATCCAGTTTCTATCGAACTCCGAATTGCAGAGTTTATGTAAATTATGCGAAGAGTTTAGGTTGGCAAAGTTGGAGCTGGTCCGGAGACAAAAAGAGCATGAAATGGGTCATAAAAACAAGACGACTCAAAACAGCGAGACAGAGAAATCGTCTAGTGATGATATGATTGCCGAAGCATCAGAATCATGTGTGGACGATGACAATAGTTCCGAAACATCAGGAATATTTGACGTGACTCAAGCCAACCGTGCTATGTATGCCAATGAGGATACGGTCAACACATACGGGCTCTTAAAAGAGAAGCATTTGAGTGAGGAATTCCAGGGCGAAGTTTTTGATGAGCAGAATATGATAGGCAATGATGAACTTCTCCAACTTTTCGATACTTACGGGCTTTTAGACGGCTAAGAACATGGGCGTGGATGAATATAAATCCACATTTCTCTCTTTGTAAAGTACAGTCTAGCTAATCACAAGTTGAATCTATATTTAACCCGAAAAGTTACCTGAAAATTGAGCATTTGGTATAAAACTGATTCTGGGCCAGAGATTTCCAGAATTCGCGTTGCCACCTACTACGCACTTACGTCGTGGTAGCGTTGCATACACGGTAGTTATACGATAAAGGTATATTTCGTTTGACATTCTGATATCTCTAGGTGATTTTTTCTCTCTCCTATTTCAAGAACAAATGAATTGGAAATCATCAATGCAAAAGAAAAAAAAAAGATTTGAAGTAGAATCAGGCACACTCCATTAACTTCTGCTGTATACTTCTCTGATTATGTATTTCACAAGCTTCTTAACTTCTCAGCCCTAGTAGCAGAATTTTCAAGGAGATTGCCACAACATAACATTCAGCAAAAAAACACAAACAAATGCATGGAAATATGACTGCGCTTTGTGAATTCTCTACTCAAAACTTTTTCAAATATTTTTGACTAACTCCGGTCCTGGGCCCTGTGCGAACGTGGTTGGTCGTCGCGCAATGCAACAAGAGTTGCCGTCAAATTTCACGAAAACACGAATAGTCAAGAGAACAACAAGGCAAAAAAAAAAAAAACATATAGAAAAATAAGCGAGGCCTGCACGCAACTAAAAACGGGTGCGCACCGACTGCCACCCCGGAAGTAGTTTATCTCCGGGGGGACACTACATCTTCTTCAAAACCTAGACAGTTTACCTCGTTCATTTTCCAATTTTTATTATTATTATTTCTTTTACCCCAACGCCATAACCCTCCAATTTGATTGCTCTGGACAATCTGAAAATGCAAATATGGGTACCCGAGATAGTAAACCACGTTCCCGCATCACGCTTCTGTGCGCACCGTGCAAGCGGCGCAAAGTGAAATGTGACCGGAAACTTCCGTGTCTGTCATGTATCAAACATAATGTGCCCGATCAATGTGGGTATTTTGGGGATCAAGTATTGGCGCTGGCGCTGACTTCTCCCAGCGGCGTTTCTGTGTTTCGTGCTTTTGCGGACGAACAAGAAAACACCGGCGAAATCGCCGATTCACAACTGTCATTTGCTATCGGGCAAAATCGGGGCCCGCTTTGGGATACAGAAGCGTCAAATCGGCATTTGCCGGCGAATAAACGAGCTCATGTTGAGCCCGCATTTGCCGGGCCGGGCCGCCAGCAGATGGCCGAGGAATTGAGCCGCTTGAAAACAAAACTTCGTCATCTAGAGTCGTCTATGGATCGCCGACCGTCGGCAAATGGCGCTCAAACCGAAAATTTAATGTACCAAAACGGCCCAGCGGCTCCTGCAACATACCTTCCGCCCGTGCCGGGCGCTTTCCCGCCGCCGCCGCCGCCTCCGGCCATGCCAATGCCACAAATGGCGCCCATGTACCTAAATAACGGTGCTTTTCCTGCACTCAACCAAGCGCCCGGCTTCATGCTGGCAAATAACGGCCACTTATCGGCGTCACCTAGAGGTTTCTACCCTTCGAGCAATAGCCCGCACTTAAATTTGTTCTATAATCGACTAGGAACCCCGACATCGGTACAAAACCTGGGCCCAGATCTTCGGTCTTTCAGTATATCCCAGTATTCTCCCGGTCCTGCATCGCTTGGGCCCAAACTTGTGCCAATTCCCAGTTCTGGCCCAGGCCCAACCGATCCAAATATGGTGAATCCAGTGCCGGTCCCAGCTTCGGGCCAAGGTCCATTATTACAGCCGATAAGTGCGGCATATAATAATGGGGACTACAGTTTACCGGCTCCTCAAATCCCGGCCCAGAATTTGGAGGTGCAAAACTCATGGATCGGCATCAACCCGTGTGATCTGCTGGATCCAGATGAGATTTTCGACTTGTATTCGGGTTATAATCCTATACATTCGGGAAAAGAGGGCCGCAACACCAACCACGGCCCATTTTCGTACTATTCGTATGTACAGAAGGACCCGCTTCTCAGCAGCCTTTGGGACTTCATGCGCATGCCGGAAGAAAAGACCCAGAAATCCATGATTGCGTCATTGCATGAGCCTGAGGAAGACCTGCTGAACAATAAGGATGCTATTTTGAACCACAAAATCAAAGTGGAATTAAACAAGCGCACGATTTCGCTCGGACTTACGGTTTTCGAGGGTGAAGTTGACCTGAACATGCATCTTTTGGGCAGAATCAAACTTATGCTCCCCACTCAAAAGACGGTGCTGGTATTGGTGGACCGCTTTTTCAAATATGTTTATCCTTATTACCCAATTCTTGATGAAAAGCATTTCCGCACTCAGGTTAAGCGCATTCTTGGTGGTTTTTGCCAACGTGAAGAGAAGTATACCGAGATTCGTTGCACTAAAAGAGAGGATACAGCAATCTTAGGTATTTTGCTTATTGTGTTGAGAATTTCATACCTCTCTGCTCTATCTAACAGAAGATGTGAAAATGAGCGAGTGCTTTCATCTCATGGATCACCTAAACTCGAGGAAACAAAGTACATTTTGACACATCCTATCAATATTGATGTGGTGCCGGTCGCCCGTCTCTGCCTTGATCAGTACGATCTTTATCAACGCGCCAATCTAACAGTTCTCCAGTGTGCCGTTTTGTTACGCATTTACTTCAGCATAGCCCCCGAGCAAGGCGATAGTGCCGACGGGTACGAATCGAACGTGTTCAATGTGATATGTATACAAACTGCATATTGTATGGGTTTGAACAGGGACCCGAAGAAAATTTATGGCCATTCAACCGACTCGTTGCGCGATAGTCTCAGCAAAAAGTTGTGGTATTTTATAAAATTCATGGATTTGAAAATATCTCTTCAATTTGGGTTCCCGTTGATGGTTGACGAATCTTACAACGACATTGAAATAACAGAGAATGTGAATGATGGACGCGAAGACGGTGAAAATAAAGTAAATGATACCATTGGACTTATGGCTGAACTCTATGGTAAGATGCGTGTAATATTAAAGAATTGCATATCCATAAGACTGCCGATGAAAGTATTGGAGATTACAGATGCCTTGTCTAAATTCGAAGTTGATACACAAGCCACTTTGGGAACGCTTTCAACATTGTTGCGGTCTAACGAATACTCCTCACAAAACATGTACGCAAAAGTCCTTCATACAAAGACTTACTTGAATATTCGTTTTTTCACCTTGTCGATATTTTATCACTTATTCTTGAACTATGAAAAGTCAAAAAAGCACGACCTTGCTTTCTTTTATCTTCGAAAGTTCATTTCGGTAACTTGTGGAGAGATTCTCGTGGACTTGCTCAATATGATTAAAAACCTGGAGCTTTTCGCTCCCGAGTCTGTCGTTTCAGGTTTAATTTTGAATCCACCCATTGTTTTCATGATTCATAAATCGAATCAACTCAATCTTCGCGTGTTAAATATGTTGAACTACATGATATCCAAGATGGAAAACGAAGGGGAAATCCACGAAAGAAACTTGCTCACGTCATCATCGTACAAGCAAAATCATTCCCGCGTGGTCAAGTTAGCTAAATCTTTGGAAAATATCAACAAGTTTAATAACTCATGCTTGTCTATGTTGGGTCACAGATTTCTTTATGCATGGAGAGTGTCAAAAATACATACTTTTCTTCTTGAAATTGCTACGTCGGAGTCCTTCCGCAAGAAGCAATTTGAGACAGGCATGAATCCAATTCCAATGACGCCTCAGAGAGTCAAAGATTTACTCGATATAACAGAGGCGTCTTATTCGAAAATGAAGAGCGCATTCCATAAAGGAGACAATGTCTCTAAGAATTCAATTTCAGCCGGGGCAAAGCTTGAGCAAGAAAACAGTTCCCCTTACAAAGACTTAGTAAAGAAGAATATAGAAGTGAACGATCCTAGTCTCAAGCAGCCTCAGTCTTCGTCGATGGAGTATGGGCTGCAATTTGGGGAAGCGAGAGACTCAACTGTTTCCGAAAATTTCCAGGGCCATTCATCAGACAATTCCACAAGCTCTACGCTGGCTTTTGATTTTGGAGGCTTTGAATTAGGTAATACTGCAGAGATAGACAGTTTGTGGCAGCAGATAAACAATTATAAAAACATAAACAAATATGACAACGAGGACAATTGGGGTGACGTGATTGCAGAGAATGAAGAATTGATCGATAATGGGGGCGAATGGTATCAGAGAATTGTGACAAATGTACCACTGAATGATGGCTATTCTTCTGTTAAAGGAAATGCACCACTCAATGTATACTCTGACCTATAAATATGAGTTGGTTTTGCCATATAACCCTGTTAAATAGGTGTATTGTCCAGAAGAATGCCTCAGTGATATTTCCGAGGTACTCTTGTTCAAGGTGTTCCCTAAATGACAGTTCTATTTATTTTTGAGTAGTTTAATACTGCTCGATCACAAAAATGAAAATAACGAAGCTCGTTTGTATTGCACCAAAATGTAATAACCTTCATGATACAAATTCCAGCTTAAAAAAGAGAATAAGCTGTAGCAAGAGAATTAGCCACATGACAAAAGTCCAAGACTTTGCCATTAGAAATAAGTTCAGACCTGGAAAAAGAAGAGTCAGAAAGAAGGCTAAATAGAAGTCTTTTCACAACATTCTGTTCCTTTAACTATATTTCATCAGTTGCTGAGCGCTTCTAAGATCTTGAAAAATGAGATTGAATGCCCTCACACGGGCCGCGGGCTTTGTACAGTCACGTGATCAACAGTTACCCGCACCATTGCGCTTATAAAAATGTTTTTTTTTTTCATCCCCTTAACTATTTTCTTCTCTTCACTAAGCAAAAACTCAATTGTATGTACTTTGCAAACGGACACTTTGATGACTAAACGCTGTGCACCAGTCAGAATACTCATAAATGATCGATCCAGTAAACCCATTGCCTGAGATGTCCTTAAAAATTTGATTCATTATCTTTATCAAAATACTAATGTATCAGGAAACCAAGTTTATCAGAAGTAGATTACTGAATTTCGGTCTGAGAAATGCTTGTTCATTAACGGGCGGGTTAACCACATTCCGTTAATGGATGTCACTTTGTCAAACCAAGATTCGTTTATCTTGTCATGTAAATTAATTTTAAAGAGTTTTTGCTATTGAAATTTCAAGCCTCAAGCCTCAAGCCTCTCGTTCACTTCTTTGGTCATTTTGTATTTGAAGAGAACCTGCGGGGATGATTTTTCTTCAACGGCTTAAAAGTGAATTTCCTGATAGACCAAAGCTCTGTTCTCTTTCAACTCCATACCGGATTTTAAAGTAAGAAATCCAAAGCCTTATTGTGAAATTTTCTATGGGCCGAAAATGGACGTTTCGTATCGCCTTTAATTATTTACTTAACGTTGAAGGTTCAAAGTTCCTGTTTGAGCAAAGCTCGTCCATTGTTAGCGATAGAAAGCACAGTGGATTTGGAAAATCATAGATACACTTCGCGTAAGTCCGCGTTTCAAGATTTGCTGATCTTAAGTTGTGAGAGCGTCTATTCATCATTTCATATTTTTTTTTCTCTCTTTTATTTTCGTGCTTATGTCGCAAGGATGAACAATCACGCCAAGTACAATAGTGAGATTCTTAAAACTTTTTTTTACAATTAACCTCACTAAATAAGAAAGCGGTGCTTCATTTAGGCGAAGCAGGAGGCTGTGTTAGTGGGAAAAGAAATTGAAACTAAAAAAAAATTAATAAAAAATTATTCTCCTTTGCTGGCGAAATGTTTGAAATGCCAATGCGCCAAGAAAGCGTGTTTATTCCTGGGCCTAAAAGGTCACGGGATCCAGCAGGTTTACATTTTTGCGCGGACAATACAAGGTCTGGACCGGGCGCGGGCCTGCGAGGTGAATCGGGCAGATTCACAAACAAAAAAAGTAAGGTAAACAAGCGCCGAGACACGCGTGAAAAATTAAATTTTCCAAATACAGAACACACTGAAATTGGTCGCATTTGGAAAAATGAAAGAAAAGAAAGGAAGGCAAAAAATAAAGTCTTGCTTATAGTAACAATGGCCTAAAGCCTCATCATAACGACTGGGGGTGTGGGGTATCTTTTTATCATTAAAAGAGTAGAGATAGATTTTGAATGTGCCTGCCAAAATAGGGGCTGAGGTGAGAAAAAAAAAAAAATTGAGTGAACAGAAGTGATCATGCAAGACAGAGTAAGACAAAATGTAAATAACCAGAATCCCTGGCCCCTATATAGGTGGCTTTTGGAAGGAGGCGAGGCGCACCCCAGAAACGCGCTTTTGAAAATTTTGGACTTTAGGCGTAACGCGCAAACACAAACGCAAACGCAAACGCAAACGCGGAAGTGAACAATGAAGATCAGAGTGTTTGGGGCAGCTGCAGTAAACAAGTCCTTGAACGATTGAAAAGCTTCTTTTCTTCAGGCACTTAACGGTCCTGATTGTTCAAATATGGCCGCTTAAGATTATGGGACATCATAAACTTTTTTTTTTTTTCTCTCTCTCTCTCTCTCTCTCTCTCTCTCTCTCTGCTGATTTTTCTGTGCCGGTGCAAAGATCCTCGTTACTTCGGCAAGTGGAGTTCTTGAGTGAAGGTTTTCTTAATTCGGGCGCTTACAATACGGATGTCTCGGCCAGAGAAAAAGAAAAATGAGGCGCCACGAACACTTTGGGCAAAAGGAGAATCGACAAGCTTGCCTAATCGGGCGAAATTAAATATCTTTGACATGTGTCTTTTTCTTTTTCCCCTATTTCACTCTTTCTAATTTCTTGGAAACTAGTCTATACAATTTTGAAACACCAGATCTCTTTTGTACACTTGATAATATCTCTCCTATTTAATTTCAAATATCATGTTTCAGTTTTTTTTTTCAGTCTGCCCTCTAAGTGATTTATGGTGATTGCGGTAGACAACAATTGACCTGAATGAGCAGTGAGTCGATGATTGTCACGCGAGAGTAATTTTTGCAGCAAAAGGTAATTTCGCTTTCGGCTCTATCCGAAGACGAGGCGTGAAGTAATTGTACTTTGTTAAAACACATTATGATTTCCTCATTCTATCCAGCTTTTGGATTCCTCTTCTCTTCACTCTCACACTTATTTTGCACCCATGGCCCGTTCGAGCCAACAGCTTTTGTGACAGGTACAGCCACATTGTGATTCTATGGAAAAGGCCGAAAACTTGTGTCAGGCCCAGTCCGTAAAAGAAAATATTGCCAAGAGTGGATTTTTTTTTAGTTTGTCACTCTGTTTTTACTGATTCGATCCTTCGGAGAAAACCGGCCATCATGAGCCTGACCATCAACCATTGTTGTTGCTGAAGCTGCCGTTCTTTGATTGGATCGAGTTCTGTCTCAATGTACATCATCGTGCGCTGGGGTTTCCCCCTATGCGAGTATTTATGCGGCCTGCATGAGAAGGGGGTTCTGTCCCGTCTCATCCGCACGCGGTCGCGTTGAAGGGGGAGGAGGCGCTGCTGGTGAGCGACTATTGTGGCATGGACCTGCGTCGCGAGTCCTGCTGGGGCAGGCCCGCTTAAACAGCATACAGACGCGAGGCCAAGTATATTAATAGCCGGGAATTTTTCGAATCCCGGCGGTTTGAAGAATTTTTTGTTTTGTTGTTTTTACTTAATCCCATTGACGGCGGCTAATTCCTCGAATTTTATATTTGAACCACTCCTTCTCTACCCATTCTATTTCTTCCCTTCTTTCTCGGTGCAAAAGTCAACTCCAGATCCGGATCTGCAAAAAATTCGTGCCTTTTATTTTCCCGCTGATTCCATCCATTATTTATTATTATTTTTTTCCCTGACGTACACGCATATATCATTCAAACATGGTTTCTTCCCTTGATATGAAGGCGCTTAGCGTTTTCATCCAAACGCCCGTTTCCGAGGACATGATCCGCAAACTTGTTTCCTCAACGTTACAGGTGATTCAGTGCCAGGACGACAAAAGTGGCACAAAAGCAAATGGCGGCAAACCACTTCCTTCATTAATGACTTTCATTAGCAAATTGGTGAAGTACACCAACGTGTATACAGGAACCTTGATGGCTACCTTGGTGTTGTTGGACAGATTGAAGATGAAATTGCCCCAAAACGCCCAAGGCTTGGCATGCACAAGACACCGTGTTTTCTTGAGCTGTTTGATTTTGGCGTCCAAATTTCACAACGACCTGTCGCCCAAGAATGTGCACTGGGCCAAATATACCGATGGGCTTTTCACTTTAAAGGATGTCAATTTAATGGAACGACAATTACTTTTTCTTCTTAATTGGAATGTCAAAGTGTCTAACGAAGATATGGTGTTCCACTTGAACAAGCTCTTGACGCCAATCAAGGATGATTTGGTGCGGGCGGCTAAAATGAGAAAATTCTTACACGCTCAGCAACAACATCAACAACAAGCTGCTGCCGTAGCCCCTCGTTTACATACACAAGGCTCATACAAGAATACTCCTGAATTGAGGCCACACAGTACTATTTCTCGCAGTTCGTCCACTACCTCTGCATTGTCATTGAACCGCTACGCGCCTGCTAGCCCCCTGTACCATGCAAGGCAAAGCTCGTGCAGCTCAGTGGAATCATTGAGCCCCTTGGTGTCTCTTAAAGCGCACCCTAAAAATCTTGAAGTGCACCCGCACATTGAAATGGCTGCTCGCGCAGAGGAAATGGAGTTGTCAAGAATGCTCAATCAGCTAGGGCACTCGACAACAACAGCTCACTAGGCATATGTGGCATTTGGCGTTATTGCAGGAAATCTACTTGCATTGCTTCCTTTGTCTATCTTTTTTTTCTTCTTCTATATATTTTTGGTTAATTCACGGTTGGGTATCATATAATAGTGGCGTATCTGTAGGCGCAAAAGCAAAAGAGAAGTAGAAGTAAAGATGAAGCTTACAGCCAACGGTTTAATGTACTTTTCTGAAGCACTCTGTTGTTGCCTTTCTCTCCTTTATAGTTCAAACTTTTGGCCGGGAGAATAGAAAATCTCTTTATCTTTGGAGAACACTTTGGAGACTACAGAATCAGCAGATGTACAAGTTTTTCCTTCTAATTTGGCTCTGTGATAATTTCTTAGGAGAGGAATCGCCTGGTATTTGGAAATCTCGTGTATCATAATAATGATTACCGATTTTGTGATAAAATTATTTACGATCACCCCAAAACAATTTTTGTTTTCATAAAAATCAAAAATACACGATAAGCGGATTATTTGCCGGGTTCATATAAGTGGTATGTTTTCAACTACACATAAACACCCATTGCGTTGGTGAAAACTTGAAAACTTAAAAGTTTTTCAGGATAAGTTAATAAATGAAGTCCATAATATCAATATATTAGTTTCGGGTGGTAAAAATACTTCATCTTAATTCAAGATAAAGAGCTGAAAGTTCTTGTGATTTGCAGACGAATTCTATACCACAGTACAGCGTAATTGATGCAAGTTACAGTATGAGAGTCCTAAATATGTAACTACCCCGCAAATTCCCGCGCTTTATTTCAGTCTCTTCCAAATAACTTTGAGCAAAAAATTCACCGGTCCGAACTCGCACCTCTCGTGTGCTCTTTATGCAAAAACATCCGTGCACCACATAAGGAAGGCAATCATATGCCGGGATCTGAATCACCGATAAAGCGGGATTTGAGATCATCCATGGGATTTGAAACTATTAAGGAGGTTAACAAGAAGTTATAATGATTTCATTCACTTCACATAATAAAACTCTAAACGGAGTTAAAATTATCGTTCGGGGCTTTACGCTGAGCCGAAATGTGGCGAAAAATAACGATAAGAATAATAATAAAATCCAGCTTCAGGCGCTTGGAAATATTCTTCTGAAGGGTAAAGTTGGCCAGCAAGATTCAACAAAAAGGCCCGGAAATAGCTCTGCACAATCATCAAAGACGCAGAATTTCATTGAGGATTATGTCGATATGCATGCCCAAGAGCTAGAAGAGAGCTCGTCCAAAATCGGATATATGAGCAAAAACGATATAAAATTACAAGAATATTTAGACTCTGGGCGACAGTTTGGCGGCAGTGGGTCAGGGCTGGTGCTTCGTAGATTTGCACAAATCAACAGTCTTCCAGAAGAAATCGATATTCTAGAAACGCTGTGGGAAGAAATCGAGCGGATCTACGGTATCTTAAAAGATTTAGATAATGATCAAGGGATTCACCATAAGTACAAAAAGAGATTGGCCATCGATACAAAAAGCCTTCTAGCGGTACGGAACAAGAAACTCACGGATATGTGCAAATTTGCGCGCCGTGACCAAAAACGGCAAATGCTGGCGTTGGATCTGGCATTTGAAGGCATTTTCCAGTATAACGTGGTTGGATTTGACCGTAGTATTGCTGGGGTTCCTTTACAGACGGGGAAAAATGCATTTACTGGTAAGAAAACGGATGTAAAATTTCCCGTCGAGCTTCTAGAAGACGCTCGGCCGTTTAATACCAAAATTCCGATCTATAAGAAAGAGGTCAACTTCATGGAGGATGATGCGTTGGAAGAAACGCTTATGCCACATGATGTAAAGCCAAATTCACCAGAGGAACTTCTTTCCATGGAAGGAAAGCCCATAATGATTGCAAACATCGACGACTATAATTCATTGGACCACATGCTGCAGGAATCACTTAAGGATAAAGTCGAGTACGAGATCTTCAACTTGCAACGCATGCTTTCGCTGGAACTCTCGCGGAAAACGGTATCTTATTTTCTGAGCTTGAAGGAACTAAAGAAAAACGAGTACTTGCTTGTTTCGAAAAGCCCGCTTGCCAGTAAATACACCGGCCCTACTTTCAAGTACCAACTAAAGTACTTTGATTTAATTCCGTTTTACGCAACGATGCTTACTACCATTAAGCACCGCACAAGCCTTACGCGGCATTTGTACAAAGTGACCATGCTTAATTTACACGAGCAAATTGATACTCTTACTCGGATCAAGTATAAGCTGCTGGCAGATCGGCAGGCATTTTTGGATAGAACACATGCTCAGGTGCATCTGTTAATCAAGGATAAGCTTCTCCCGTTGATTTTACAAAATCGGATCGAGGTGCCACAGGATGTTCTTGCTGTTTCGCATAAGTTTATGACTAACAGTAGCTTTCTGAGAATCTACTGGTTAAGGAAACCCAAGCGCATTAATCCACATACTCGCGGGCCTCTGGAGAGAAGACAGGCCCAATATATAAAGGTGGCGCGAGCAACCGATCAATAAAGTTTTTTTTTTTTTTTTTCATGAGTAAATTTTTTTATTTTTAATTTCTCGCAATATCAACAGTTTGGGAATTTTATCTTGTTTATTCCAAAATGTGAATTTAAATTGTTCATCACTAACTATGATCTCCCCAGATTTCCTACATCCAACGCGGCGCTTTCGGTGCTCGCACGACTCTCACAGTATCAAAATTTTTCGCTTAACTCCACCAACATACACCAAATTCTACATCAAATAATCACATCATGCCTTACAAAAAAGTGGCGCAGCCTATGGCGTTGCCCAAGTTGCCTCGTTTGAAATTCAAAAAGGCGTCGCAAGCTAAAGCTAACAACCCTTGTTTCTTATTGATGTCATCTCTTTTGAACTGCTGGGCAGCCAATGGAGAAGGCGCTGCTCAATGTGCTGCATTTTCACAAGATTTGAAGACATGTATGGAGACTCATAAACCAGTTACTCCTCCTCCTAACCCAATGAATTACCATGCTCAAAGATTGTACTCGAAGTTCAAGAAACTGAACGATTAAATCAGTATAGAAAAAGGGAAAAACAGAAAAGATAACATAGATATGTCATATTGGGTGTTCGCAGAGTTGCGTTAATGTATATAGATCAATGAAACAGGTTCGCGGATTTGAATGTGATAATTACTTGTAGATATAAAAATAAAATACGGATGTTTTGTTGACGTTAAAAAGAAAAGAAAAAGAAATAAAGCTTTCAGCTGGTGATTCTCAAAGAATTTAAAAAAAGAATGCGATTTCTGTGGATCGAACACAGGACCTTCAGATCTTCAGTCTGACGCTCTCCCAACTGAGCTAAAGCCGCTTCCTTGAAAATTCCGGAATCCAGAGAAATAAGTGCGCAATTTGCAAAGAAAAAGTAAAACTTTAAAAGTTGCCGGTTTTGTCTAGATTCTTAGTTTAGTCACAAACCAAAAACCACTAGAGAAAACTTGAGAGCTAA